>JAVSBS010026250.1:28417-61102 GCA_033124195.1 Coracias cyanogaster | reverse complement strand
GCGGCGCCGCCCCCTGTGCGGAGGTCGCTGCGCCCGGGGGGTGTGACGGGGATCCGGGGGACGCGGGGGGTGCGTGGGGACACCCGCGGGCCTCTGCCGCTCCCGCCGCTGGAAGCGGCACGCGCGAGGGGCCGTTCTAGCCGTTTCCGACGTCGTAAAGGGGCTCCACGGCAAACGCGCGCACGGCGGAGCCCGCGGCCCAGCTCCGCGGCGGCTCGTGCCCCCGCTGCAGGCGCCGCGAGCCGTGTCGGCCTCGTGGCGGTGGTGCCGGCTGAGGGCGGCGGCTGGGAAAGGGCCCGGGAGTTCCCCTGTTTTCGCCAAGCTGAAAAGTCCCCTGCCCCCTCTGACTGAGCGTTTCTTCCCTCTTGCAGCAACCGTCCGCTGCTCCAGCGTTGGGCCTTTTCAGACTTGAGGGCGGTGATGATTCCCGACAGGCCCCATGCGTAGTTTACCCCGACGCTCAGTTTGGTTTGGCTCCGTTCTAAATCCCCCCTCTTCTGCGTTGCTGAGCTTCAAGTACTGGCAGTGTTACATCTCCTCGGCCCAGTCAAAAATAGTGATACACATCCTAAACTGCACCACAAAAGCCTTCGTTCTTTTTCAAAGTAATAATTCCATTGTTCCGTTAGTAAAATCACCTTGCCAACCTACACCTTTCCCATCCATGACGACTGTGAAAACGCAGCCCCAGTGTACACACGTGCCCTTCACTGTCTTCTGCAACATTTAATTCAGTTTGTGGTATTGGACTAGAATTTGTTGGCATTATTATCTCTTAAGCTATCCACATTTGGGGTTATTTTTCCCTCTATCTTGTTTGTAGTTTTTTTCTGCCCACATATCTCACTTCTGTTAGCTTTTTTGTACTAATTTCTTTGTCTTTTATGGTGTTTTTCAAGATTTCATTTCATCTGAGAAGTGATTCAGTATGCAGTGTATCCCTTAGTCCAGTTCATTAATAAAGATGTTAAATAAAACTGTAACTAACGCTAATCCCTCTGGCACACAGCTGGACACTTCCCATCCAACTCAGTGCATTGCCACTCATCATTACCCTCTGCTTATGGTCTGTCAGCCAGTTTTCACTCTATGAGACAGTGTGTCACATCCCAGCTCTTTAGAGTTTGTCACAGAGCAAGACATTTTAGAGAAACTGCATGAAACGTTATCTCTTGTCACTTTGTTCCACCAATGTTTGACTTTTTTTTTTTTTAATAATCCATTTGTTTAATGTCACGTTCGTTAGTCTTCTTTCTATTGCCATTTTGTCTTCGTTTTTTTTCCAAAACTAATTGTATTTCCGTATTTCTATGTTTTGTCTTTATTGTCTGTATTTTGCTTCTGTATTGCCAAGATTCTCTTCCTTATTTGAAGCCAGAGAAAAAGCATTTGTGTATTTTTTTAAGTCTAGTACAATACTTTAGAATGCAGAACAAAAATAGCTAATTTTACAGTAAGTTATCTTCAGTAATAAGCCTGTAAAGAGAAATGAAGAAAGAGAACTAACTCTTCCTGCTCAGACTTCCTGGAAAGACTTTTAAAGAGTGCCTTACATTTGTTTGCTATCCTCACTAATTCCTTAAGAATTCCTTAAGATATTGAGACATATATCAGATAGACATGTTTATTTGGTGTTTCCAGGTATGATTTTCAAAGTATGTTCTTCATTAACATTTTTGAGTACTTGCTGATCAACTCTTTTCAGATGTTTCCAGTTTTTTCTCCTTATGCATTTCTACATGCCAGTCTTTTATTAATTTCTCAGAATTATGTTTTTGGTAGTCTGTTACTCATATGTTGCCATAGTGTCTGTGTTCATTTCTTGGTTTGAAGTCTTAATACTTTCTGATCAGAGGCACCAGGCATCATTATATCCTCACATTCCTGATTCTGCCCTCTTGCTGGCGTTCTGTACTGTTGGCCTCTCTGCTGAAATCTTTCTTCTCCAGATAATGACATTGCTGACAAAATTGAGTCTCTGAGATGTGTTTTCAAAATGTTTGTCTGAGGAATTGAAGACATACTGTGAAGGCAGTAATATAAGTGAAGCAGACGTTACTAATGGGTCTCTCATTATTTGTATGTAGCCATTAAAGGCAAGATTTTTCCAAAATGAGCACCAAAATGATAGGCACCTTAAGAATTGAGCTGGCAATCAAAAGTGCTTAGTGCTAAGCAACTGCTGTTGGCTTAAGTGACTTGATATTATTGACTGCTTTTTGTCCTGTATTACAGATAATTTTTCTTTAACTCATTGGTTCCTTTGATTCTCACCTTAGGGTCTCAGAAATATATGTAGTTTTGGGAGATGGTGCTACTGAGTTTTGTCACCTCTGCAGGTGGTTTGAGCCGATCTCAAACCCCATGCCATTTGGCTCTGTTGCCTGTCAAAAACTTGCAGACAGTAGCTGAGGTTTCTGCAGTGGTACAAACATCACAAAGTATCTTTCCATTAGATAAATACTTACTTTACTGGCTTTTATGACAAATTCGTGTGGGTTTTTCTGTACTAGGATGGTAATCATAGGTGTTCAGATATTGCCATTTATGAGAATCTCCCGTGACCATCTCCCAACATTCACTGCAGTTTTGTCAAGAAAATTTCTTGACAAAATTTCTTTCTGGTATTTCTAGCTGTGGCGCTTCATTTATCTGCCTTCAGCCTTCTGACTTCTTTTCTGCCACATAGAACAGAGAAACAAGAATGTTTGCCTTTTCATGCAGTTTTTCTTTAGTTAGCGATAAAGAAACACATGGCATTGTAGGATACCAGTGAAAACAGTGATTTGTTTCCAAATCAGCCAAGCAGTTTTCTTAATTAAATTTAGTGATGTCTTTAAATAACCTAGCTTAGAAAGTTTGAAGCTATTGTTTGAGCATTTGTGAAAGATGCCGGCTGCAGGCAGTTCATCATGTGTATACGTTCAGTGCCTGCTTGAACCGAGTGTCAAATTGGGAAGATAGGAGACAATAATCCTCGCTGATGCATTCAAATGGAGAGGTTAGATTATGTATCTTCTGCAACACGCTGTGAATAAAGAGCCTCGGCACAGGGCTGGTGCACCTGTCATTGCTGGAGGGCAAAGAGGCAAGTGGTTCCAAAGGGAACTGACCTTTTTCTTTCAGGCATTGAGTCAATCCCATATCCTAAGGCACACATTCTGTGTGAAAATTATTATAACTCTCCTGGTATTATACTGAACAACAGGGTCTGGAATAAAAAGCCAAAAAAATTATGGTGATGGTGGTTTGTGTATTGTTTTTAATTAAGCCTTTATAGGAAATATATTCTTAAAATTTGAAACTGCCACTAAAACAGTTAAGTTCTTATCTGATGAAGATAAATACAAGTGAAGTTTAAAATACATTTTCAAAATGTCGTTTGTCTGAATTAGCAGCTCACTGGATACCAAAATGTAAATGACAATATTTATCACTAAAAGTGATTCACAAAAAACCTGCATCCTTTTAAATAATGTAATGTATAATACAGTGTATATTCACTGTTTGCTACCTCAGCCGAATCTATATCTCTAAGATCTGATTTACAAATAGACAACTTTCTGTTAAATTATTCACATCTCATAATAAGTGGTATAACAGAGTTGATCTTATGCTGGAGCATATTTAATCATAAATTCAATGAAAGCAGCCACCATATTTGTGATGTTTGTCCAGCTAAATCCTTCAGTGAATAAAATAATAAAGATGCCAGCTGTGTTTGTTTTATGATCATTGCTGGAAGTACAAATGAATAAAAGCTCTAATTTTTGTGTCGGATTTATAAACTTAGACTCTTACAGATAATAATTTAAATGGAAAAAATTAAATTTTTTAGTTCTGTCACATTCTTATAAATGTGTTGTTTAGGAATCCAGAATAGTTTTAAAGTACTGCTGTTGTTTGGATCCAAACTTACAAAATCTAAGGAAATCTTGTAAAATTAGACTAAATTTATGCTTTTCTCCCTGACACCACTGCAAGTTAAGAATGGACCATCATTTTTGCATTCCCTTCTTTGGTTAGATTCAATAGCAGTCTTAAAGCTCTGTTTACAACTGTGTACTCTTAGTTTGCCTCAAACTAA
This sequence comes from Coracias cyanogaster, assembly GCA_033124195.1. Lineage (NCBI taxonomy): Eukaryota > Metazoa > Chordata > Aves > Coraciiformes > Coraciidae > Coracias > Coracias cyanogaster. The sequence goes on along the minus strand of JAVSBS010026250.1, from coordinate 57,015 downwards.
TTTCACCACCCTGACATAAAAAATCATGCTCCAGATTATTATTGGCCTTCCTTCAGCATTATGACTCCTGTTGAATAGTGTTATATTCCTTTCATTTCTTTCATATTTGATCCTTAAAGTGCCCTTGAGTCAAGCTTTATTCTGTAACCATGAGGGCATGAATCTTTCCTGAGATGTTGACAGATAGTGTTTGGTGAGTATCATTCTTCTGTCAGCTACAGCCTGTGTCTGTACTGCTAACTAAAGCAGAGCCAGGAACTATCTTCTGGCCCTCAGGCCGTGTGGCAGACCTTAGCTGCAGCTGTACTAAGTAACACTGGGGCGTGCATCTCCTGTGGATTTTATGTGGTCCCCATACAGCTGCAGGTACAATTATTTAGGGCATGTTCAGTATTAGTTTTTTAATTCAAAATTTCCAGAACAGTGTAAGACCCATGTTGCAGACCACAGGAATTGTGTTTTCGAGCACAAGGTTGGAGGTAATATATTGCATGCCCTACTTGTAGGAGCCTGGTACATGCCAGCTTTCGGGAATGGGCCCTGGCATGGGTTGCTCCCTGAGCTGTGTCTAGAAGCGGTTTTGGAGAGTGCTCGTTGCTGTGGGCAAAATAATCCAGGGGGCAATGTGGATGCTCAGTAGCAGAGTAGTCAGGGTCTCTCCCTAGCCCTGCTTAATTTGGTGATGGAAGCTTCAACAGAGAGATTCTTATGATTCCTCGCCCTGTGCACACTTGAGCATATTCCCAGTGAAGCTTCTCCTTTGCTGTAATAGCATTACATAGCATCCTTTGTCACCTAGGCCTGAAGCCTTAGGGCTATTTTTTAACTTTCCTATCCTGTGCATCCAGAATGCTACATACATTTTACAGGTTTTTTTTTCCTTGCCTGCTTTTCCAAGATAGCTTTTTTCCTTGCCCAACCGCCTCGGTCACTCAGATCTTGATTATTGTAATACACTTCTTATGTCCTCTCCTGACCAGCACCCCGCTTCAGATCATTTATAAACTAACCTGTAAATTCAGTTTCATTTTCTCTGTGGATTGTTTAGCTCCTCTCTCAACACTGACTGGTTTACTCCATCAATTTTTAGCTCCTTATCCTTTTCAAAATCCTCAATGGTTATGGCTCTTCCTCTCTTCTTTCACAAAGTTGTGTATTTGCTCCTATTCCCTATTCTTATGTCAGTGATCAGTTACTCATATTTAGGCCTTCTCCCGTGCCCTAGTTAATTCAGGCAGACTCACAGTTGCTGTCTTCTTTTCTGGGAATCAGATGGGCTTGTGCTCAGATAGTGCATTTACTAGTTTGGAGTCCTTTTCTTCAAACTCCTTGTTCTTAGTTTGGAAACTGCTAGGACTAGTCCTTGTCTGCTTCAAACATCTGCTTTGACAGAAGTCTAATATCCATTTAGGACCCTAAAATGAGATCCAGATGTTTATTTACCTGCCCATCCCGCTTTGATTGCAGCACACATGACCAGGCATGTTGCAGGGCTGCATGGATTCCACAGTTCCACGTGTGCAAATTCTTCTGAAAATCCACCTGCTTATTTTGAGTCATTAGAAGTGGCCTGAGCTCAACTGGCAGACAATTTTTAGTGAAAGCTGGCTTTTTGGGAAATCTGACCTTTAGTGGTCACTGTTATAGGTAACAATTTTGATTTTAGTTCTTAAATCACCTATGCTGATTTATGCCTAAATAGCAGTAACTCCCTGCTTAGCTGTATCTCTTTCATGCTACTTTGACAGGTTAGGATTTGCAAAAGTAGTTCAGAATTGAGTCCTTCCCTACTGCAAGCCAATTTGTGAGTGTCAGGTTGTACTACATCCTCACACATATGTGAGTACAAGCACTTAAAATCCACATAATTCAGCAACTGATAGCTAAAATAAATGGAAGTTGTGGTTTGGTCATTCACCCCCAACCTGTTTATAGTTGAAAAGGCATAAACTGTCTGAGCTACTTTTTAAAAAGACAATTCAATACAGATACGTATGTAATCTTTCAATTTAAAATCAGTGCAAAATCACCTAACATTTTCCCCAGATTGCACACTAGAGAGAGATCACTGTTTTCTCCATCTGCAATGATCTCTGTGCCTAAGAAACCCTTGAATAATTACACTTGGGCTTTTTCCCTGTTTAAGTTCAAAGTCAGATTCAGACTTCTTTTAGATGATCGGCACAAGCATATTTGTCAGATATTACTGCTGGTGGTGTCAGGCACTGGACCAGCTTCTCCTTACTGGAAGATGACCTAATGTTCCCTTTAGCAAGTACCTATCTCCATTAATGTAAAGAGAAAAGAGTGGTGTGCTAAATCAGGAGAATGAATCTGGAAAAAGAAATAGCACCTTCTGCACTATAATGCTAATGTGAATGTGACATCCCATCTTATGTTCTTCTCTAATGTCACCTGAACCAAGTACCTGAGAGTCAGGGGTCTGCAACTAGTTCTGTGTGGTATAAATCTGTCTAAATACACGGGCTTAATATTTTTGACTGCATAACTTCTAATATATTCCCCATACACTCTCATTATAACAATCTTGGTCTCCTCCTCTCACTGTTAGTAGTTCTGCATCATTTCCCTGTCATGTCTTAGCTTAGGAGTATAGTTGCAAAAAAGACCAGGATGCCTACCTGTGTGTAATTGTTTAGTCTCATTGGGTTCTGCCAGGCAACTCATATACAAAAAGTTAAATATATGCATATACTGGGAGTCTGTCTTCCTGAGCTTTCTAGGCTTGGAGCATTCTCTCTGCCTCCAAATCTCTATCCACCTTTAATGAGCTGTATAAATAAATACAAAGTACTCCTTTTCATTCGATATCTGTAAAAATATTTTTTGTTAGCTGAGAGATATACAATAATAGAAAAGATCAGACCCATCTGATGTTTTAGGGAGCTGTGGGAGGACAGGACAAGTAGCTGCTTCCAAGTGGTTGACAGATCTGAGGCCTCGGCAAGACAGATTTGTAGGTTAACTGTGATAAATGATCTTTGGCTTCACTGACTAAAGCAAGGTCACCCTTCTTGGGGCACTGCCTGCATGCTGCAACCTTGCAGCAAATTCTTGCTGAAGTACTGAGCAAACAGACCAGCTCTGATTTACATTAGAATGAAATTCTCAAACCCAAGATGATAAAATATTGGATGAGAGGGCAGAGATTTATAAGGCAGTACTAACGTTTATTTACTAGAACTTAGTTGTCCTTTCTTTTTAGTTTTCTAAAGGTCCAAAAAGACAGCTGTTTTTTCTTTCTGTAGTCATTTGATAAGGGAAAATATGGGAAACTTTGTTTCCTGCCCTAGTGACTGCACCCACTTCGCAAATTTGAAATTAAGAGTTTGGTTGTTTTTTGTTTGGAGTCTGTTTTGCTTGGATTTCTTTGGGGAGAAGCAATCCAGGTTGTTGAGGGTGGGAGGAGGAAAAGCAGAGCTTTGACTGCATTGTGTGCCAAAGGTTTATTTCAGCTATTTCTATGGGGGAGTTGGAGGTGTTATTCTCTCCTATTTTTTGGCTTATGTCCAGCCAGTGAGGAAATAAATATGTGAAGAAAGAATGCTATGGAATGTTAACTCCACTGCCGTATTTTCTTCCTTTTATCATGCCCCAAGATTCAGTGAAGTTGATATAAATTCACCATGCCTTCTTTTAAAAAGCATAACAGAAAGGCATTCTTCCTTTAAGAGTCAGACTGTAAAAGGTGATTTTCTTTCACTCAGTTTGGTTTAAGCCTGTAAAAAGCATTAAGTGAAAAATCTGATATATTTGTTAGGGCATTTATTGCATTACTAACTTAAATTTTCAGTTCTCAGTGAAAGGTTTATAGAGAACATAAACCTTGAAGAGTTTTTGTTCAGGATTAAAGATATATTTTCCCCATTTTCTGGTGAAATAATAGCTCGTAAAATGATCTGGGTGTTAGTAGTTATTTTTAGCTCTATTTATTTTCTAAGGATACTCTGTTCAACTTGCTGAGGTTCATGAAGAAGGCCTTTAAAAAACACTCTCCTTGATCAGAATATTCATGCCCTTTAAAGAATTTCAAAATAATCAAAAGCTTCTGATTAGATGTTGCCACAATGTTGTTCTTCATTAATGTCACTTACAGCAAACAAAGATCTTCCAGTAAACTATAAATTTTGCATATTCAGTAGTAGTCTGTTGTGGTGTAAATAATACACTGTCTTCCATAATTAATATCTTTAATACTGGGCTAATTGGGATGCTGAAAGAATTAAAATATCTGATTGGTGGTGGCATGTAAAATCAAAAAGAAGTAATTGCTAAATTCTTTCTAGGGCAAAATGGCAAGGCATGTTCTGATTAAAATTTCTTAGGAAATACGCTTTCTGTGAAATAACTATCTGAGAGAAACTGCTGAAAACTGAGTGAAATAATGTGAAATACTTCAGGTATTCTTTTAGTCTAAAGAACTAGTTGTGATTTTAAACAGTAGCAGAACACTGTACCCAGCAGTCATGTTGCCTGGAATATCACAACCTCAGAATTCCCAGGAATTAAGGAAGTTACATGATCATGTCAGAGAAAGCTACATTCTCAATAGCTTAAAGTATGTTATCACTGGACATATATTGTATATTTGCTGTTTAAATAAGCTTATTTTTCTTCTCTTTAAAGTCTGCCATGCAGACTCCATAGTTCTTGCTTTGTTTGACACTCCAGCATATCCTGACAAAAAGATACCTGCTATCAAATGTAAACCTTACTCTATAGCAAAAAGGTATAGAACAAGTGGGGAAAATATCTGCCATATTGTCAGTTAATAGTACTGGCTATCTTCATGCCTTACGTTCTCAATAGCTGGCACTGGGTTTCTTTGAAAGGTTTCAGAGCCCAGTGTACTTACTCTGAGGCATCAGAGCAAGAGCTATCCTGGGTGCATGTTAGGCTATAGAGGGACAAAACTCAGGATACTGTTAAATCTGTTGTATATTGACTGATTCTCTTTAGATTTAGCATTTGAAGCTCAAATCAACCAAATTCAGTTTTTAAAGGTGGTTTGTTCTCCAAGGGTGTTAATGTTCTGCTCCCTATATGAATCAAACCTTTCAGCCTGGGTATTGCAAGCAGTATTGTGTTGCAGAAATACAGTAATATCTGAAATGAACACTAAAACACATCGGATCTAGTGCAGAAAGAGTCAGGGAGAAAGAGGCTCACATCTAAGTTTTTGTCTTTAGTTACATTCAGTGATGACATGTACAAATGATTTTATGATCTAATCATGACTGAGCTTAATGGCCATAATCAAATGTGAATTTCTGGGAGAGGTTCGATCAATTTATTGTCTGCCTTTGCTGTGACCAAACCAAGTCTCTTAACCCTCATGTGGCTCATGAGCAGTTTAAGAAAGAGTCTTAATTCTCTAAATTGAGAAGTTCAGAGGCTGCAACTGTAATCACAGTTTACCCACTAGGTCAGTAGATTCTTTTAAAAATTTAATGAGTGTACCAAAATAATATACTTAGACGTAAATCTGTATTAATTAAAAGAGAAAAAAAAACCCTTCTTGCCCAGATTGTTAGAACCTTCATTTGTTACATTCACTTTTTGTCATGAGATGCTATTCATCTTGGCTGCTTTCCAGCTAATGACATCTGTGCAACTGTCAAGCGAGAACTAGTTCAGACGGCTCAGGGTTATTGTTACCTTCCTGGAATGCACTGAATGAACTTACCTCCATAGCTTTCCAAGTGGAGTTCTGACCTCTTTTACATTGACTTTAACAGCAATATCAAAGAATAAAACAGTGATAGTTTTATCTCTATTCCATATCAGTCAGTACTTATCACTGGTTGTCACGGCTTTTATTTGAATAATAAACATTTTGACCACCTTTTCAGTACTTCAACAGGTTAGACTGCTGATGCTGTGATATGGTAATATAATTAAAAGAGATCAAACTAATTTCTAAATTTCTAAAGAGGTAGTATCATACACCCTTATAGAAATCGTGAAGGCCTGAAGACAGTGGAGTTCAGCATTTTGCAGGAGCACAGAGCAAGGACAGATGCTGGGAGCAGTATAGCTACATTAGTACAGGATTTGCCCCAGCCTAGCTCATCTGAGAAGCCTGAGCAGAATGTTGTACTAATGTGGCAATCCTGTTTGTAGCAAGGTACCGAGCTAGAAGAGTGCAATTAAACTGGTGGCCTAGGGAGCCTGGAGACTGTATTTTCCCACCGAGCTTATGTAGAGAGCCCAGTGTTTATGAATCTAAACTGTTGCCAGCACCTCAGTTTGGGAAGAGCAAACATCAGGTGTTTGGAGACATGCCTCTCCTAAAGAAGGCACACAACCCAGTACAACATTAGCACTGCTGCTGGCAGACCCATGCAGGTGTGGGGAACAATCCCAACACAGAAATGTCGTTCCTGTGACTGTGTTATGGTTCAGCTTGAAGTAGCTCTGCACTGTGCTGTACAGAAAATTCTGCATCTTGTGATTGATCAGCAACGAGTAAAATCTTGCTTCAGTGAGCCTTCAGAAGCTTTTGTCTCTCTTTGTTGATCTGTTTTAGTCTTCAGTACCCTCTGTGTAAAACACTGAAAAAATGATAACATCTTTACGCTGTTAGATTCTCATCTTGAGGTGCCGCTTTATGCCTTTATCTGTATCACAATCTAAAAGCATCACATCAAAACTTGCTTTCACTTGTTGCATGGTTTCATGATGGCTAAATAAACTCTACAAAAGCTCCATGGAGGCACACCAGGCACGTTAGGGAAGCAGCTCCTGCACATTGGAGCTGGCACATCAGGTCTTTGAAGACAGTAGGTGTTCTTGGCATGACTGTAACAACAGAACAGGCTGTTGATATTTAGTAAAAAGGAAATGTTAGTTAAAGTAGGCCCTGCTTCGATTTGTGCGCTGCATAACTGTTGCTGGTAGGGTTGTGTGTGTATTCAGAGGTGCATGCTATCAAGGCACATGAGGGCATGTCCTATCAGCTGGTCAGAGGATTATGAACCTGCAAAGAAAACATTAAATGCAACATAAGGTGTCAGCACAGTTTTGTGTCAGAACTCAGGAGAACCCTAAAGCCTGGAACAAGGACTGCCATCCAGAGTTGGGTGAAAATGGGGAATACAGCCCTTGTGGTGGTGCAATAGTTGGCGAGATACCACAGGGACTGTACAGGAGCCCTGTTGTTGAGGGGACCATGGCATTGTCTGCAAAATGAGCCGTGAGGGTTACCATATGGCCTGATTTGCACCAATTTGTTTATTATCATTAAAGTTTAAACTTTGCTAAATAGTGTGTTTGTTCGGGTTAAGTGTGGTTTTGTCTTTCAACACTTCAGGTTGCAAGAGATTACTTAGAATAAAAAAGCAGAGCTGAGATTTCCAAAGGAATTAGGTGCTTCACTCCTTTAGGCCATGCTATAAATGCCAGTCAAGAAATGAATTAATGATATGCTGTGAGATTTATATCTTCACATGGAAAACAGGCACAGTAAATGATTTTTGCTTTGGGTAGTGTGTACCTCATGCTGATAGGAGTATATAGACAGCGTATTATCTTCATTTGTTGTAATGCCCACTTGTCTTAATTATTAATGTGAATTTGAGCTGCCGCCTTCATTGCATTTTAAAGCAAATCACCCCAGGTTCAGAAGTTCACTGCACATGCCCAAAACCTTTTTTTTTTTTTTTCTCAGGAGCTTAAACCAAACTTCACTGATCCTAGTCCTGTTCTGCTTGACCAAATATTGACCTTCCTCTGCAGCAGAAAGACATCTAAGTCTGTTTTCTGAAATTAAATCAAATTCTTGTAATCCAATGAGATTTACAACTGCTCAAATCTAGTCAGATTCATATTATGTTTAAAGTGAGACAGGTTCATATGGTGTTTGTTTTTCTTGAGCTACGGTTGTATATAGCATTTGTATATAGCATTTGAAGTTGAAAATCAATGTGTTTCATAAATGTCATCAGAGTAGGTTTATAAAAATATTCCCAGTATTTCTCAAAACAATATCTACATATTATTTAATACCCATTGCCAAAGGTTTCTCAGTGTTCTTCTGTGTGCCACATTTTCTAAAAGTCTGTAGCTGTCATGGCTAATAACTATTCCTCAGTGATTAGTGTGACAGTAAGTGAAGCGTGAATATTGAGACTTGCCATATCATGCATGCCAAGTTCCTATATGGCCCAACTGCTGTGAGACAAAACATGCTATTATGTTTTAGACACAAAGCCATATTGTATGAAATTCCATCCTGTCACATACTGAAGGAGGTGTATTTAAAAATCAAATCTTATTTTTTTCTTCAGTTCTTTTTGTTAACTTTTCTACATTAGATGTTTAACTACCGAATCCCATCAGAAAATTCAGCTTTTGTCCCTTTTGAGGAATCATGTTTCAAACTTATATGAGACAAATTGTTAATGTTTTAAGGAGGATATTTTAAACAGACTATTGGCCAAAAAAAAAAAAAAAAGGGAAATGAAGAAAATGAAACATTCTGAGGTTCCAGACTGTTGAGATTACATGCTAAATGGGTTTCTCCAACAATTCTGATGTAGTAGATATAATTCAAATACATGATCATACAGTGCATTTTTCATAAGTAAAAGAATGGCTTGTCTTTAAACAAAGCAAAATTAGTCATGCATTCCACCGAGGCATCCATTTTAAGACTGACAACCTTAGGACCCCACATTCATATGGCTTTGGCAGTGTCTACTGATTTCCAGAAGTGACCTTTGGAGAAGACATGGGTTTTGGAGAAGTATTTTCTTCTTTGCTGTGCAAAGCTCTGTAAACAAAGCAAAAACTTTGACATAGATCTTTAAAGGTACAGCTGAGCCTAGCTAAAAGTGATTATTTGATCCATGAGTTACTTGGATGATGATCTTCAGCCCATATTACACAGGAGGTGAGACTTGATCATTATGGTCCCTTCAGAGTTTAAAATCTACAAGTGCTTGAGAACATAATACTACTAATGTAGCAACTGGAATCTTTAAAGCACTGGAGAAAAAACTAACACCGCACCCCCCACACACTCCCTCAGCACTGCTCGGAGTATCATCAGGGCAGGAAAATGTAATAATTATAGCAGATCGAACTACTGTGCAATACATTTCATCTTTTTTCTATTTATTAATTATAAACCTGGTTCTAATTTTGACTGATCTATTCACATTTATTTGATTAGTTGATGTGTTTATGTTGCAGCCCTAGATATTTTTGTTGGGTTTGTAGCAAGTCACTGGTGCAGGTGGGATTAGGACACAACACAGGCCTCACAGACTCAATATAATGACTGGTCCATGGAAATTCTGGATTCATAGAAGAATTAATACCAATTGTCCCTGAATATTTACCTCTCCTTTTCCTTTTCTTTGTTAAGAACAGTCTTTTCTTTTGGTATTTTTCTGTGTTCTATACTGAACTTCCCTGTAATTTTCACAGAAGTTTAATGAAATTATTTCTAAAATCTGGTAGTTTAAGGAGTCTGGAATTAATATAATTTATAATCTAATTTATAGGCAATTACTTTAGCTCAATATGCCTTCATTTTGTCATGAACTGAAAATGAAAATAGAAAAAATGATGCCCATCATTAGTACTGGAGTTCAGCATCTGTTTAACCTGGAATAGCAATTCCAAATCCTGATCCTGTGAATTCTGTAAAATTTTGGCCAATGAGAAATAATGTCCTAAAGTGGTCAGCACTTCTGGGCAATTTATTGCTGGGTAATTTCCAGACAAATATCCTGGCAGTTCTCAAGAAGGTATCAGATAGGCACAGTATTCAAAAATTCCTATCCAGCGTACATTTGCTAGAAATTAAAAAGACAGCCAGTGGCATATTTTTTGAATCATTACAAATACCAGCATATCATTCATATGCCAGCACACAATTTAGTAGAGATTCTTTTGACTTTTAATTTATTTTTTTTCTTGACACTGAGTGTAGTGTAGGCATGGACAAAAAGTTGTATCTATAACATTTGTGACTTGAAGTTCTTACTGTAATAACAACTTTTTCTTTTAGCGTTTTCAGTGTTGTCTGTTCTTTGTTGCAGAGAGTGCATACAGTGTGCATCACTGTACATACCATGATCTGTATAAATTATGCCATGTCAGCCCAATAAAAGAGTAACTATTTAATCCATCTTCCTTGAGTAGCTTTCCAGAAAGTCAGCTTGAGCTGAACGAAAATGAACATTTGCATGAAACATGCTCTAGGATTATTGATTTGAGAGGATACTATCATCTTGTTCAAACACTGCGGTGTTTTGGACTGCAGTTTACCTGTTTTGGGAAACGAGTGCACTGGAAAATAGGAGACTTTTTATACACTTGGGCATTTTTACCTGATGAGTTCTTTACAGAGCACAGGAATGGCTGAATTTACATTACCTACTAATAATAGCAACACAGTGTCAACAAGATTCAGGATCTCTTTTCTGACTGCATATTACAATAAGTTTGGTGGCTTTGGCAATGTAGGAGGCAGCTGTAGTTTACTAGACCCAAGCCTCATCTTACTAATTACCATTTTACTCTCTCCCCTCCAAATCTATTATTTTTAGTGTATATTTTCTTGTAATATTCTCAAGCATATAGCTCCCAAGAAACAATTATTTTTATCAGACTTCCCTAGGTAGCTTAGAAAAGATAATTCACTTACAATGTAATGTTCGCATTGCATTAGCACCTAATGAAGAGTCAACCCCCTGCCACGTGAATATATGAAAAAATAAGAAGTCAGTACTTCCCGAAGGACAAATGTCATATGAAACATGATGCATATGTTGCATGTTAAGCATCATTGGATTTTAAAATTTGATACTTCACAAAGTTGTATGAATACTGCTGTTATTTTAAGCTTGGATTTCATGGGTTGAGACAGTAATAAGCATTTGTTTCCAGTGCTGTACATTTTCAGTCTGTCAGTATGCTCAATAAAATGTAAAGAGAAAAGTGAAAACAGTTGCTTTCAAGATGCTGTTGCTCATGATCCTTTAGCATATTAGACAAGGTATATGTAATATCATATATTATATATCCTGTATTTGTAAAATTTGTATGAATTTTGAGCTGTCAATTCAGAAATAATTAATTGACTCCCTAACCTGAGGAATACCTTTCCTGGTAGTGATCCCAAAGAGATTTTGTCTTTATCCTAGCTAGCAAGACTCCATGTTTCAACTGTGCTGACTGCAAATGGAATTAGTAAACAGAATAACGAGACTGTTTTTCAGAAATACCTTCTTGTTTGTGTTTCAGGCTGAGCTATGTGAATCACGCGGAAGATCTAGCCTCCAAACTACTCCAGTGTTTCCCAAAGAACAGATTGTCAGCACAGGCAGCCTTGAGCCATGAGTATTTCAGTGATCTGCCCCCACGGCTATGGGAGTTAACTGATAGTGAGTATAACCACCTCTGAATCAATTAAAAAAGAAAGATTCTAGTTCATGCAGATCCATGTGTGTATGCTAACCCTCACATGCAGACAACTTCATGGGCATACACATCCACACACAAAATAAGTGAGTGCAATTGTGTAGTTTGAAATTACATAGTTAGCTTGACACAGGACAAAATGGATTCTTTTTTTTTTTTTTTTGCTATCTCTGCTCTGCAGTCTGCAGCCAGCTATCTTTGTATTTGATTATGTGTGCAGCCAAGAGAATTATCTGAATTGTCATAAAGCAAAAAGAAAAATACAATTTACATATTTAGTGCTTTTCACTTTATAACATACATTACTTCTTAACTAGCTGCAGCATACAGGATAAAAATCCACCCGTTTTGATTCAGAGAATCTCTATCTGTAGTAACAGTAACCTTTAAGAAAGGACTCAGCTTTTGGAATTCTGAGAAACACAAAGTAGACAATCAGTTAATGTGTTGAATTAGACTGTGTAAGAAGAGGAGGGCAGATGGTATTATTGACTAAGAATGCTTTCAATATTTATATAAATCTTATTTTATTAAAATAAGAAAACTTTCTAGTTGACTTGGCAAAAATGTTCCTGTCAACATGTATGCTGTCATTTATCACTTTAATAATTTTAAATCATTTATATTGTACATGTCCATATCTTTTTCCACTGTTAAAGGCACACTACCATTTATTGTGGGGGAAAAATACTATCATGCATGATATTTTAGATTCAGAGAAGGTTCTGTTATTAAAAATAGGTCTCACAGGGGAATAAAAGTCAGCGTTTTACTTTAAATCTTGTGTGGTGAAGAGAAGCATTCTTGGATTAGAACAATGGGTGTTATTTTCTGCATTCAAATATACGTCCATTAGCAAAAGATCTAAATCCAGTACTTCGAGGCAAAAAGTTCAGAAATGCAACAATGCCATGTGTGTGTAACTATGGCTGATTTGAAAGTTTACTTGTGAAAACTGAGCCCCCTTTCTAAATAATAATCCACAATAGATTCTATTTACATGAGTGGCAGTATGAAAACTTTTCTCCTTCAAAAGTTTATCTTTTCCCTGCTCAACAGCTGTAGTAGTCAGATTTTAAGCTGGTTCTATGACCTGACTGTCCCAAGTACCCTAATTCCTACTCTCCTCTGAATAGCATTCTCCCATTTGTGAATATGAACATTAAAATCAAACTAGCACCATTAATTTTTGTCCATCACCAGCTCTGTCCTTGCTCTGCAAACAGATTCCCAGTTTTCCCCTCTGCCATGCTAACCCACCACTCAGTTTGCTGACTGTGGTACTTTATAAGCTAAAATACAAAGGATGCAGTGTAAATTAAGGCTGCTATTGAAAGTCTGCTTTTCCTGAAACTGATGCAAAGACATTCATTTCTTCAGGACTAATGGAACATCAAGAATGCCAGTTCATTTATCCTTTTCCACTAAATGGAAAACAAAAATCACACTGCAGTGGTGACATCTCAATCCTTCTGACTGTGTGATTTAGTCTAGCCAGGATTTTGAATTCTGAATTCTGCAGTAGTACTTTTCTGTTAATATGGACTTATTACCCACTTGCCACTTAGTTTATCAGTCAGTGGTTAAATCCAGTTCTATCAGTGAAGTAAATGCCTACACATTATCACTCTGCAGCAGGCTGCCAACAGAGACAGTCTTGTCCTAGTCATTAACAAGCACAATGTATGCAGAACACCAGAGGGGAATTAAAACCACAAAAAATACCTCAGGGTGGTATTTTTAATATGAGAATTTAATTTGTAATTTCACAGATTAAGAATTTTGGCTGCATTAATCCTTTTATCAGCTCACAGCAGGTTATTTGCAGAAGCATAACCATAAGGCGATATTCATTGGCAGAAACACGTCTTTGCATAACGTTAAACATCAGGAGCAGTGAAACCTTTTGAAGGGGGGAGAATAAAGATGAAAAATCATTATATTTTAAAGCAAGGTTCTTCTAAATGCCTCCAGTAAAATTTTGAGTTACAGAAAGACTATTTCTGTGTCTAGTAGATAATCATTATGAAGCATAAATCCAGATGCAAGAAAGGACAATCCCAGTATCAAATACTACAATCATTTCTATTTAGTATGAGTTGGATATACTTGTAAACATATTTAGAAAACAAAGAAGTCATATACTTTGGAGAGCTGGGAAAATGTTTACTCTGTAGTGAAATTACCAGTTTTGGTGATTCTAGTTCTCTGGGTTAAAATTTTACATTGGGAAACACTTGCTATTGGTAGTTAATTAAATGTAGGTATAAACACATTGAGTCTTATGCACAAGAGAAGTGTCTGTACACACAAAATCTACTGCCTCCTAATCAAGGCACCACTTCAATTTTCAGATCTCTGTAGTAAATCATGGGACTGTATTTTGTCCAATTTCATTCTAGTGCTGAATTTCAAGTTTGGGGATTTAGTACTAAACAACAAGGAAAGACTTACAGGTGAGGAGAAAGAAAAAGAGGAGGGAAAGAAAACCAGTCAAATGGTTTTCCATTGTTTCTTTAAAATCACAGTATTTCACAGAAGTATAGTGACTCTGCATACCTTGAAAAAGTAAAAAAGAAGTGTTTCACTTTATCTTCTCGTTTTGAGTTTAGTAGTATATATTTATATTCTATGTAATATTTTACAGGTTAAAATGTCAATCTTGTGTCTGTTTTTTGGAATGTGTACAAACTGAGTTTGTGAGAAGCAAAATTTTGATTTTTTTAATTTGGTTTGGTTTCAAGTCAAGGCATCATTTCAATTGGTTTGGAAGTTCAGTTTCCAGATAAGCTATGTCTAACATCTAGCCAGTTTAAGTTATTCAAAATGGTGTATTAAAAAGGTAAAGAGTTGTGCAGTCTGCTAAAAACATCTTGTCTGGGAATACAGTACAATTTATGATGCAAGATAGCCTTCATTCATCTCAGACTTGAGCAGTAATCTATAGATTAACCACTTTTACTAATTTATTTGTATGTGTTATTTTCTACTGAAGAAAAAAAAAAATCAGTCCTGCCCCTTTTCTGCTTTCATATTTGAGAGCTCATATTGATTTATTTGTGTAGAATATATGCCATTCATAATGTATGTTACCAAGAATAGCAGAATATCAAATACAAGTTGAGATGTCAAAAATATACTGCAAAGATCTTGTGGACAAAACAATAGTCAGGTCTTTTAAAGACATGAAGATGAAAGAATATGATAGTTGTTAGTGCAAAACCAAAGCAAACTGTTACAGCCCCTATCAGTTCTTTGAACAGTCTACTAACCTTTGCTCATGCAATCATGTAGTGGCAGCTCTCTGAGGATATTTTTATATGGACATTGGTTCTCAGAAGGTATTAAAAGTTATTTTTCCCCACCATCTTGAGGCATCCTAAGTAAAAATGAGTTTTCATATCATCAATGTGTCAGTCCTTAACAATTTGCAGTTTGATCCCTGTGATTAATATCATGATGTCTACTAATAGGTACCTGGTGTTGCGTGGTTTTTCTAGCTAGCTCATGCAGCAGGGGGTTGCTTTATGTAAAAGCTTTTTGAGTTGTTGGAATATTTTTAGCAAGCCTAGTTGTCTTTAACAATTAATAAAATGAAGTCAGACAAAATAGCTCAGTTTTACTGGCATCAAGATTCTGAAGATGTAATATGTGATGTCAAATTATTGAAAATCCTTTCTGCATTTTTTCACATTTATTTCTAAATGCTCTCAGAGCAGAAATGCAAAATATGAATTACATAGTGGTGTGCAAGACAAGTAAACATCCAACCTGGAAACTACTCTCTTTTTTTGGTTTTTTTTTTTGAAGATGCATGCATCTAAGAATGTTTGCATCGTACAGCATCCATCATAATGCATACATCTTCTTTCCATTCAGAATTTTTACACTTACTTGCATGAATAAGTGGTATGTGTAAAAGCTGTATATATTTACTGTATTGTTTGCCATATATATTAACAAATTATTTTTAAAATTACTACTACTGCATGAAAAAATCAGCTTCTGAACTGACACTCTTTTTTGCAGTGTCTTCTATTTTTACTGTACCGAATGTAAGATTACAGCCAGAGACTGGAGAAAGTGTAAGAGTCTTTGGAAGAAACAATAGTTATGGCAAAGGTGTATCGAACAGCAAACATTAAAGAATATCTATGTTCACAACTGATAATGCAGGTAAGACATGGTTACTAGAAGGTGTATCTTTGAAAGTACTCTTTACTTTAGTCCTCTTTAGAGGAAAAAAAAATAAAATTCAACTGCATGTTTCTTAAATTTCTCATGTTCAGGTGATAATCTGTTTTTGCGGTATAACAGTCACTATGAGAAGTGTTGCTGGCCTTGTGGCAGGACCAGTTTCACTGACATGTTGAAAATATTACAGAAGTTGGTGCCAACAGGTTAAACATAAGGTTTCCTTTAATTTGGACTGATAATTTTTTCCCCTTTTAAGATATGGAGAGATAAAATATCTCTTGCCAGTTCTGTTGTTAAACTTTTGAGGTGAGGACAAGAAATTACTTGTTTTGTATGTTTGGTAGCCTTGATAGCAGAAGGATGTTCTTGATGGAGACAGAGGTGCTGTTGTGTTAATGAATTTGCTCTGTATCACTGGATCTGCTAGAACTGGTTTTGTTCTTGGATGACTTTCTTTCAATATGCATCTTTTTAACCATACTTACTCAATAGTGAAATAGTGTATAATATGACTTCAGTTACTCTAAGAGTAGGATCTGGGAAGGGCAGGTGAGCAAAGAGGCTACTTACCAAGTTAGGGAATGGCGATTGTTATGGCTTTAACTGTCTTCTGCCCATACACATCACCACAGTGTTTGTTCAGTGGGATTCATCACTCGACACATTCTGGCAGATTAGCAGTATTCCCTTATATAGCTGCTTTGCTTATTATGGTTCTGTGAATAGTTTCATACCACAGTGTTTCACAAAATACCCAAAGTGCAGATTTTTTTCATTCAAAAACCCAGGTCTGCCTTTTTTTTTTTTTTAAAGTCATGGTTGTTTTTGCATTTTAAGTCCATTATAACAGCTTGTTATGGAAGTTCTAGGAGCTAAGATAAATGCACACACTGCTCATGCACCTATTCAAAGGTATAGTCTTACATAAATGTAGTTGATATTTTCATGAAGTCTTTCTTTAGCTAAATCTGCCTGTTACAATATCAACTATAACTTTCTCTAATTAATTATGTTCAGTTTTACTGTGTATGTTTTTATGTTTGGTTTTTTTTTTTAACCCTGTAATGTTATGGAGGCTGCCTGACAGGCAGCAACTACTGAAAAACTGAAATGAATAGATTTCGGTCTGCCCCAATTTTTGCACAAGCTCTTTGCCAGCAAACCATTTAAGATTTTCTAATGTCAGAAATGAGGCTGCCTCAGAGCAGTCTGTTTACATCTTTATTGACAAGCTAATCCCTACTTTTTCCTGGGGCTGTGTCCCTGCAGACATCTTTTCAACCTTGTCTGTTCTAACTTGACATATCATCCATCTAAAGTAAATTTAGAATGTGCCCATCTGTGCTAAAGACCTTTTATTTGGAAGCTTATGTACAGAATCTCATTTCTCATGTACGGAATCTCCTTTCTGTTGCTTCCAAACAAATGTAATTTTTCATTTATACAATATACAATAGAAAGTTTGTATTGGCAAACAGGCATGTAAAATAACACAAAAGAAAACCGTTTGATCATTCTTACTTAATATCTTATTTAAGCAGATACAGATGACTTTTAAAAATTTTATATGTAAGCAGAAAGGGAGAGCCATGCGTATCTTTGATGTACAGTGCTGTCCTGTTATGGCTGCTCAACCACAGCTTTAATACAGGATAGCACTCTTCGTTGAGTAAGATCTGGAGCCACTTAACAAATGTGATGTTGTGACATGTATACATTATTGATTACAGTTTTCCATCGTGGCTTGGGACTTTCTTGTGTTAGATGCTTACAGTGTGGTAACATATCAGTTCCTGGTTGTAGTATTTGAATTACGATACAAGATGGGAAGCAGCAAATAATACTGGAAGAGTATTAGTGCCAAAGATAAGTCATGGATTAATGAGATGAAACTAGAATAGCAGGAAAGACAGAAGAAATGTGGACATGGCAACTGGACTTGGGTGAGGAATTGCCTGGATGGGTGGAAACCCTTAAAGGGATGAGACCACCAAGCAAGAGGAAACAAAAGTCAGTGTGGAGGGTGAAAAAAGAGTTGGGCAAAAAGACTGCAGTTTTGATAATGTGAAAAGGAGGTCTGGTGAAGGCTTAATTTGAATAGCAAGTGGCTATGATTTTAAGCAGTAGAACAGTGACTGGTAAGTAGGATGTTCAGCCATTAAAATGGATGAGCTAGGCGCTGAGTCAGTTGTTCTAGCAGAAGACTAGAATTGTGGTAAGCAGGACAGTAGCATTAAGGAAGGGGTATTTATTATGAGATACTCAGTTGAAGTGTCCATTCACAAGGGTCAGTGAAGCAAAAAGATGCATGAAAAGGTAAAAAAAAGATGGCAGTAGCTCTCCAGGGCCATGAAGTTAACAGATAAGCAAGACAAGTAGAGTTAGAGGGATGGTGGTAAACAGTACAAGCTGTTAAAATGTCATTGACCACAATCAGATAACATCACAGCTAGTAGGGATAAAGGAAAATTAAGGGGTGCCAATATTGCAAGAAAAAAGATACGATTATGAAAAAAACCAGAGGCAAACAAATATTTATAGCTTGTCTCCTGGAGAAGGCACATATATATGTGTTTTGCCCATCTTCCTGAATTGACTTTATGCATACAGGGAGGTGGTAGGGAAGTTAGGAAGGGATGAAATTTTGAAGTATTCCAGTATCCTTTAGGAAGCTGTGAAAGAAAAATTTCTGGATATTTGCTTTTTAAATCCTCTGATGTGTGTGGAGGGGAATGGTCCTATATTTTATTTCTTTTATATGTTTGTATACATTTATACATTGTAAAGGAATTTATTAGAAGACACACACAAACACGCAAACAAGGCATGACCTTCAGTCACCTCCAGAACCTTGATGGTGTTGAAGGAAATTCTAGGCTTATGTCTGGTCATTCCTTCCAAGTGTTCCTAATTTCCTTTTTTTCAGGGCAGAATAGGAAATAAAATTGACAGTGCCAACAAAGAAGCTATGACAAATCTTGCTGTGATAATTTAAGAAATTATCACCTCCTGCTGTTCTCTCCACACACTTGCCAGATGTTACTGCCCTAATAGTGCACCCACTGAATTAAATCCATCTTTCTATAGGGTTTGGAAAGCAAAGAGACTGGGCTTTGCCCAGGAGTGGTTGAGACATGGACAGACATCATCATCTGCCAACTTTGGAGGCAGCCATTTTGGCAGATTGGTGAAGGAGAGGAGCTAAAGGCATTAACTTTGTAAATGGCTCCATCATCTTGAGTTAGAGCTCATCTGCTGCCCTCAGAAATAGCTGCAAGGAACAGCTGAAGAAATTGGTGCATCTCTGAGAATTTCTACTGTCTTCAAAGTATTGTAGTGCTTCGGCTCCCTGTCTGCAGCATAGCTGCTTACAAATCAAAAAAACTCCTTGAAATAACAGTAACCTAGGACATGTTTCTGAAAACCTAGATAATCCCTGTCAGGCTCAGACTACTAATAGGGTCTTTGTGGACTATACCATGTCATTGTCTTGGGCTCCAAGAGAGACAACACATTATTTCAGTGCCCATGGGGAAAGAACTGACAGTTGAAGTTACCAAGGTCAATGTTGAGACTGCTCCCTACTGGAGAAAATTAGCAAATATGTGGTAATGAGCTCCATTTCACACAGAAGTATCTGTCAGCAGTGAATTAGAGCCTTTGGGGAAGAAAGGAAAGAAATCTTTTAGCTGTATCCAAGCATCTTTAAAGCTCCATAATAAAGCAAAGCATTTTTATTTTGTGCCTGATGGTTTTCACTGATCTTTTTTTGCCCACGGAAAGGAAGCATATCTGTAGAAGCATTCTCCATCTCTACACAGGTTGTTGAGGTATAGTGTATACTGTATTCACCCATCTCTAAAGATACTGTTTTGTTGAGACAAGATAAGAAACTCTTATAAGAGGGCCATAAGAAACTCTGAGCTGCATTTTCCTTTGGCCAGTGGAATATATGGCTAGAGTTTGCTCCTCTCTGGAGAAGGATGAGTCGAACTGTAATTGAAAAGACATTGAAAGGCATTACCTGATACCAGATAGCACGCAATGTTTTCTTGTGGTGATTTGTCGTCCCTGGTTCCCATTGGTGGACCAGAGACACGAGATGTGTTTCTGGCCTATTGTCTGCTTCCTGGAGCTGTCAGGGACAGCTTCATTCAGGACTGTAACACCATATGCTTTTAAAGTATTTAACCTGTATTACCATAATGAGATCCCCTGGCTTTCTAAATCTCCTTGACAATTCACTGGAGCAAAACAAAAAGTGGTCTTTATTTGTATTGCTTCACCACACGCACATGCACCCAAGCAATCCTGAATTTCAATTGCAGGATGCTGAATTCTTTCTTCTGTGTCCGTTTAAGGCAGTGACTGACACCAGCCCAGCCACTCTAAGGGACGATGACATCATTTGGGTCAGCTCAGCTATGTAAAACAGAATGAAGCTGAAGAGGCGACAGTAACCACTGTAATGGGAAAAAATGCTAGTCACTGATTCAGTTGCTTCTGCCCAAGGATGTTCGGCAGCCCAGAATCATTATGTAAAACTACCTTTTTATCTTTGCTTGCTAGAGGGGTGGCTGTTGTTGCATCCCTATCCAAATAGTTTAATTTTTGTTTCTCATCGGCAGTTTTACATTTACAATTTTACAATTGGTGTAAAAGTGCCTCTTCAGCACTGCTCTGTGGGAACATAATTTTTGCCAGCTTTGCCCTAGTTGAGCCACAGGGAAGCTGTAGTCCAGAAATGCATGTCCAGGAGTCAGTACTGAAAAGTCTTTCTCATTCACTGCTCACCTGCATTTGTGCTGTTCTGGGCGTCCCAGTGTTGCTAAATCACTGTGGAAAACCATATACCATGCTTCTAAGTCTTCGTGTCTCCAGCTTCAGGAGATAAAACTGTAGTATTTACAGTAGAGAAAGATCTGTGCAAAAGAGAATTTGTGGACTGAGTTACTGTATGTCAGCCAGACTCTCATTTAATCAAAAGCTGAAAGAAGCCAGTAGTGCTTTATATGAAATTCAGTGTAAACATGACTTGAGAGAGAAAAGTAGAGCTATAAAAGCACAGCAGTTAACAGTTTCATTTTTTTAAATGCACTTCTTTTTTTTAATAGATGGGTTCAAATAGATGTGGACAGTCATTGTGCTGTTGCAGTTGAAAAGATGGAGGCCTAAGCACTGAAGGTGGGAGGTTTAAATTTCTCTTGCATCTTTTAGTGCCAGACAATGTCTGTACATGAATGTTGAGGGTCAGTTTAATTATTTAACTAATACTGGATTTGCATAAATTGGCTTTTGTGAAAAGGCTAATAAGATGCAGTTGTGTTGGGCAGCTGAAAGCAATTTGGGTTTGAGTCCAGTAATGACAGCACTAAACAGAGTTGAAATTGTAACATCAATTTTGTAAAATGTTGAATTAGTATTAGGCTGTGAAAGATAACTGCAGGATCCATGATATTTTTGGCCCTCTAATACTTTTAGTGCCATTATTTTCATATGTTAACAACATAATGGTTTTATGAGACTGTTCCAGCTGTGCGTTACTTAATATCAAAGAATAAGATCACCACACTGATAGAATATGCCCTAAATTTAACACACAAGGGAAAAACTCCAGGCATTGGAGTACATTCTCCTCTCGATATCTAGTAATTTATTATCTTGTTCCTCTTAGTCTAAAATGAGAGTTACAGACTGAATTTTTCCCTCTATTCAACCATAAAGAAAATCCCCTTGTATTCAGTAGACTCTGTGCAGAGGGTGAAATGGAGTGAGCAAATAGCTGGCAAACGCAAGGCTGTCTTCACTTAAACCTCCCATCTCACTTAAGCGACACATGGGGGCTGAGGATGGAGCAACTGTTCGTACAGGAGTGCGTCAGGTCCCCCAGTATGCCACAGTAAAGGGAACCCACCACCTGGTCAAGGAGTTAATGGGTCTATATGCTTAATGATGTTCCTGTAAGTACTGTAATAGCTCACCTTAATGTGAAATACACTGTTACCTAGTTGCATTCAGTATAAGTAGTGAAATACATAGTCTCGTGGCTTTTGTGATCAAAATCCTTGTTCAGAGTTGGTAAGCTAATGCATGGAGGTATGGAAAACAAATCTGTGAAGGACTTACTGTGGTCTTGCTAAGCTGTCTGAACACTGGTGCTGAAAGCGTGTCCGATCCTGACTGAAAGACCAGGACAGCATCTATGCCTGGAAGTAAGTAGATGGAAAAAAGTAAGCATGAGCAGGATTTCCAAAATCATGGACAGAATTCTGGGAGGAGAGATTGTTTGGGAGTTTCTTTAGGGATTAAGGAAGAAGCAGGAAAGAAAGTAAGCAAGACAGGAAGAGAAGAACTTCATATTTTTTGTTACATGCTGTACTTGGTAGGACAAGTATTTCAAACCTCCATGGCTAGGAGACATTGATGTCTTCCTTGCAATTATATATTCCATGTTATTGTGTGTGAAATTAGTTGCTACATACTTATTGGCATTTTTTTTTAATGTTTCAATGGCAATACTTCAGGGCCTAGTCCGCTGCAGAGCTGGCAGAAGAAAAAGGAAGCATTACTGCTATCACAGATTAACTTTTGTCAGGGGACAATACTACATTTTCTTGTACCGTTGAATAGTCTGGAGCCTATTTTCAGTTAATTTCTAATGCATGATAACTTGCCTTCAGCACTGTGAAGTTTCATTTTCAAATAATTTTTAGTGTAGACGTTTTTAACGGTCACTTATGCTGTAGGAAGGATATTAGTGATCTTTGCGTGAATGCACATGCTCAGTTGCAGTGCTGTTTTTCCATCTTTCCAACTTGTTCTTAAATTTAGGAGACAGAAGGTGGAATCCTCTGTGCCATAAGTTCACCGTATTGTATTATTTATATTAGGATAGCAAGTGATTCCCACTAGACAGTCTTTGTGGTCCGCTGATGCTTTAAGAAGTGTCTAGGCATGAAAAGCCGTTTGAGTTGCAGTGGGCTGATAGCTGGGATGACATTTGAATGCGGGGAGGACAATATATAAATGACAATGACTGGGAGGGAGGCAAAAGCGGGTCTAAACTCTCCCTATTCTCCCATGGACAGTCACCTCTCCTTCAGGATTATTTTCTCACATGACTCCTCAGTTAGGCTTTGTCTAAGAGGAAAAGTGGAACCACTGAAGGGGAGAAACTAAGGTTTCCAGACAAAGCAGAGGCTTCCAGCACTGACAAACGGCCCGTCACCCAGAGAGACAGCAAAGCTAATGAAAGGCATCACCTCTTAGGCATTATTTGCAGCATTCAGAATTAACAGAACATTTTACTTACAGCCAAATCGTAAATAAAAAATGAATTTTAGTAATGCCATATACAAGAATTGTTTCCATGGAAAGCGAGCTTTTTGTTGCTATTTTGAGCCCGTAGTTAACATCGCTAGATTTTCTCTGAAACAAAGACTCTAAACCAAGCACTGCAAAATTGGCTCTGAAGGCAACACCCATTAAAGTAAATGTGCATTGAATACTCCTAGTTGTGGGGAGGTTCTTGCCTAAAAATGCAGCAATAGTTTACAACTCAGATAATATAAATACTTTAATTTATCCGGCCCCCTAAGCTGGGATGAGGGTGGATGGGTTTCCCACATACACATATTGTTAATTGCTATGAAAAGTCTGAGAAGGAAGACCCCCAAAATTTAGGAAGAAAACCTGAATTCTCCAATACAATTGCATAATACAGAAGAATAACACTGAAACTATCTTTGGGATATTTAAAGAAGCGGAAGCAGAATTGGGTATTTCGTTAATTTTGTGGTCTTGTTATACATTATTCATGTTGTTTTGGACCATATATGTATTTTTAATTAATAATTATGGGTGATCATTCTCTGCTATTAGTACCTAGCTGTTAATTCTCTACAGCCATTTCTGTAATCATCTTTTGATGTTAATGTAAGGACTGATTGTGCATTATATTTTCTGGCAGATATATGGTAACAATACAGTCACAGCATGTCATATCATTGTATAAGACCTTTTATTTAAGTTTTCTCTCTGAATTTTTTATTGTATGATTGCTTTTAATACCTCTTTTGTTCAGTATGTGTACTGCATATGTATTAAAATCTAGTTAGCTTACAGTCCACCTGCAAAGTTTGATTAAGAACAAATGTAGTTATCTGAAGGCAAAGAAAATCTACACAATTAAATCTGTCCTTGTGTGCTTGAAAGATTCAGCAGTAGGTAATCCGTCACATCATAAAATGAACAAAATCAGAACAACCGAGTCATTATAGTGACTCTGCTTGGTTTCAGCCCACAATCACATTTAGACTATGTAGATACTGTATTTGTTGTTTTATGTGTCTGTGTGCAGACACTAGTAAATACAGAGGTGTAAATGTTGCCAGCATTTGAATTAGGTTAAAAAGGCTATTTATGGCTTGCATCAACAACAAAAAATTTCATAATCATCCCTAGGTGAAGACACTCATTTAACAAGCTTAGAGCTCCTAATTAATTCTGTAAAGAATGCCATTTGGCAGAGCAGAATTATGAGGTTTGCATATTGATGGTGGTAGGGAAAAATCTATCTGTTTTCTATTTATATGGTAAAATTAACTTTGGTTCTTCAGAAAATGGCACATCTCAGAGGTATTGCTCTCAAAATGATCTCAGGGTGGAAAGAAATCAGTAATTACAGCACCAGGCATTCAGTTCTGTCCTAATTTTCCCACCAGTTTTTCAGTGTTTCAGCTGCCTTGGAGACTTAAAGTACTCTCATTAGGTAGCTGCAGAGGCTGCCTGCTTGCCTACTCCATCACTCTCTCACTAGCTTTCTCTCTTGCTCCCCCTCTCTTACTCTCCTTTTTTTCCCCCCCTCTTGCCTTGGGAGTGACTGTGAAGATCATTTGCTGGCATGATTGGCAGGCTAGAGGATTCAATCAGATGAGTTCCTCTTAGTGCAGGTCAAAAAGGCTAGTTAGCAGGAGCTGTCGAAAAATGCCAGCAGCATTCGAAATGGGAAATGTCATGACTTCGAGGCAGGGGGTGCCACCTGGAACAGAAAGCCCCCAGCTCATTAGCAAGTTACAGGATGCAAGCTTAACTGGAGGGAGCAGAGGAGGAAAGATAATACCCAATAGGGAAAATTATTGTGAAGTGGAATTGATTTCATGTATAATTTGTTTATCACTAGAGGGGACAAATGCTGTCCTCCTGACATGTGCGGAGGAGTGTGGACTATGAATGAAGCAACTTAGCATAATCTTCAGGTTGAGCTTTGGAATTAAAGAATGCCAACTTCTTTCTTCCCAACTGTGGAAATGATCAGGTCATGTTCTATTAATTAAACCTGACATACTCTCAAATGGTTTATCTGGGCAATTTTAGCAATTTAACAGAATATGGTAGATAAGAGCTGCATTCATTATTAACACAGGGCAGTGTTTTGTTTTCTGGATGCAGTGGGATTGGGGTTTTTTTGCAAGCTGCTGTTGTAAAAAGACATGTTTCTGCTGCAAGCTGAATTATAACAGAGCTCATTTTTAATGCTTAGTCAGACTGCATAAAATAGAATGCAATTTCAGTTGCATCATATAATTTCATTTCCAGGAAAACTACATACCTTCAGAAAGTATGGATTTAAAAAGAAAGAAAACATTTAGGTTTAGTGTATAAAATTTAATCTGAAATGAAGACTCTTGTCATGGACTTAAAGAATGCTTATATAAAATACCAGTATTACAAAATCCTTAGTCTTCTCCAAGACATTCTGTAGTGGTAAAATTGCAGGAAAACTCTTCATCCCAGGCAGTTTAGCTAACTCCTGGCTATTGATGTTGCTAACCATTCATTTGCTTCAGTGGTCTGTATTTTCATATAAAAGACATATTGCATATCAGTAGAAATAAACTGCATTGATTCCCTTCACCCCCCCTTCCCCCCCCCTTTTTTTTTTCAGAAATGTTAAGAAAATAAAATGGGATCATGGTACCTTCCAGAGTCTTTTATCGTGGTATCTTTGTGAGGCTTTGAGTCTAGCGCTACTCCTGGAGACAATGGGAGAATGCTATAGACTTCAATGGGAGTAGGGCTGGCTCCCTTATCAAAACTAACATAGACACAACAATACCATCTCAGGCTGAGTAAATGAGATTTAAAGGCTGCAAGCTGTTCCTGAAGAACTATTTTGCAAACTATATATCTTCTTGTTAAGGAATTTTGTCTTTTATATATTAAACATGTACTTCTCTCAGAAGTTTGCAGCTCATGCTTATGCAGTGTCTTGGTTGAATGCTGAGGAATGTTTTCTTAGTGTTCAGATCCTTGATGATTTTTTTCAGCTTTCATTTTCTTCCATCCATCAAAGCTTTAAAGTTGGTAATGGAGTAGCCAGCATTTGCTTCATTGAGTAACCACAGGCTGTTGAATTTCCCTTTCTTGGCCTAATGTGAATCAGAATCAGATTTTTTTTAAAGGATCAAAATAATCAAAATATTTGTACAGAGTCTTACAGATGAGTGTTTTCTGTTTTGTATTTCATACAAAAAGCTCAGCATTAACAGTCTGCTAGTTTGCCAAAAAGGAGTTACTAAAGCACTGTAAATACAGGCATTCTTTACCTTTCAGATAACTTTTTAGTGCAGAGTTCTTTCAGATAGGCACTGTGAATATTGGCTGCCATAGTCTGCACTACTGATTGTACAGGCTCAGTCCTTTGCAAAGTTCAATAAAAAGAGCAGAATATTGGAATAAAAATATCCTCTATGTAGATCCCATGGGAGAATTTTTCCCACTTTGGGTAGCTCTCCAGATGCCCAACTACTGTCTAAGTGAAAAATTGGAAATTAGTCTGATAGGTTTAGAAGGTATTTGTTGCTCAGTGTTTGCTGTGCTGCTTTGTTTGGGAAAGTGATATTCATTTAAATTACTTGAAGGGAGTTTGAAAATTAGACTTCTGCTGGGACAAGAGAGCAAGCTGTCTGGGAAATCTCCAACTCCTTTAGCTCAGTGGAGTAAAGATAAGTGTAAGTAAGCACTGGACAGACCTGATTCACTTATTTTATGCTGCCATCAGTTGCCTGATCACACAGGCCAATGCTGAACTCAGCAACATCCCCTCAGAAGTCTTTTTTCAAACAATCCTGCTATAGGTTCCTGTGGGCCCAGCTCCTCTGCTGCCCACTGTGATGCTAGCATCGCCTGCTGGACACAATGGACAGAGATGGCTCCCTCAGTGGCCCTTCACCTGGAAGGACACCACCAAGAGAGATCAGCAAGGTGCAACCAGCCCCAACAGAAGCCACACCCGACAGGAAGCTCCTCCAACTCCTTGGCTCCTGGTTAATATAAACCTGGCCTTGGCCACCACACCAACCACAACCACCTGCGTGAGGGCAGAGACACAGAGACACAGGTGGGCCAGGTTCTGTCCCTGGAACATGAAGCCAATAAGAAAAACCAAAACATTCTGCTAGGTTGTGGCTCATTCATAGGTCAACTCCAACTCAGGCCCCAAAACTCAGGCCCCAGCACTTCACTTGCTAGACTTTAACCCTGAGATATATTTGAGGGACCTGTGGTAGCTGTATGCATCTGGCAGCAGCTGCTTGAACATGAGCAGAAGGATGTTTTGGCTAGGAAGTCAGGCAAGTGCAGATAAGGTCTTTCATACAGGTTAGTGGCCTGTGCCTGTCCTGGGTTCATGACCAAAGAAGCGATCACTCAGAAGTAGAAAAAAATAGTTAAACAACTAGTATTTCCCACACATCTACATTTTCTGGCAAGTAAAAGCAGCATAGCCTGAAACAAACAAAAACAATTAACCATTACTACTCATTTCTTTTTTTAACCAGACAACTTCTGTTTTTTCAAAATCAACTCAGTGTTTTCCTAGCTTCTAGGAACTTCATGATCCAAATGAAGAATAGCAGCCAGGAAGGAAGTAGTAAATGTCTTACTGTCCCTCAGACTTACTATTCTTGCAGTTGTTTGTCATTGACTCAAATCCTGACTATTCTGTCCTAAATGAATTCTGTTTTGTTCCTTGACTCTATGGAGAAGATCAGGGAGGAGCAGTGAGTCGGAGAATTGCATATTCATCACCTGATTTGTACATCCTTTCTCCCCCAAATTTCTAGATAGCCCTGGAGCTTGCTAGCATGCCTTCTGCAAAGTTACCCATCTTTGTGAATCACTTTTCAGCCAGGAAGAAGCTGTAAAACATGGTCCATATTCCATGTCAGTGACTCATTACTTGTCATTACTTGTGTGTAAAAACACTTGCTGTATGAATTGCCTATGTCTTTTTTGGGGAGGTGGATGTGTAGAGAGTGTTGGAAAAATGCACTGAGGCCTGAGGTCATCTAAACAACTCTATGTAATATGAGCAGCTGTTGATGAAATGTGGTTCAAGCAGTACCATTTCATTTTTTGTTTTATGTATTAGATTTCAAATTAAATAGGGCAGTATAAAACAATCCATAAATTGAATTTAGGATTGGGCCATGTCATTTTTTCAAGGACTACACGTCTGTAGTCCTTAACTTTGACATCATTCACTTTTTAATCTTCTTTTCCATCTGTGTTGTTAACTGTGGGCTGCAGTAAACTGATGACTCTCTCTGAAAATCCTTTTCTAAGATTTGCCTCATCACTTTTTTCTTTTTTTTTTTTTACTAACTCCTACCCCTACATTAAATATCCCACAAGCTATTTACATATATTAGTAAATCTTCAAGGAGGTATGTTTAGATAGATTGAAGGACGTTGAAGATTTTTTTTACCAGACCCTGTCAAAATCCTTGACCAGAAACTTTATATATAAGTCCTATTTTTTATTTTCTTAGTAGATGAAGCATTGCCTTTGGATCGTGAGCCCTTGCCATACTTCCTCAGAGAACTTAGCAGCTGAGACATTCTGAATTTTCAAGTCCTGGACTTGCTCTCATGTTGACTGTACT
>JAVSBS010026250.1:9332-28407 GCA_033124195.1 Coracias cyanogaster | reverse complement strand
CTCCCCAAAATCATCTCATTTCCCTTTTCTGGGAAACTACAGTGCCAACTGTATTTCAACTGATATTGCAAGTAGGAGCATTTCTAGTAAGTAGTAGCATTGCTTATGTCACCAGACAGCAGAACATAGTCATCTCTCCTTCTGCCAGACTCCTAAATGCAGGGTAGAGAAACTGTGGCACGCCTGGGGGTTTGGAGATACATTTGAATTGTGCTTCAGTAGAGCAGAGTGATTTAGAAATCTAATTCTTTTTCTGTGATTTTCTGTGGAAGGCAGAGAGTAAACAGAACTCAGTCTGAGTGCATAGGTCCTTACAGAAGCATAAGAGCTAGAAAAAGTATCTCCAGCTGCAGGACTGGAGGAAGCAATGCTGCTCCACAGAGCAGCAAAACACTGCAGGCAAAAAAGCGGGACCTCCACCAGGTGAAATCTGCAAAGCTTCTTCTCTATGTGGTGTTTCTTATCTCTTTTATTTGCAGGAAAACAAGCATGGATTCTTCCTAACATGAAAGCATCAAAATTTCCAGCTCATGTCTATTGAGAAAAGCTGAATGTTCTGAATTTCTGTTGTTAATTCACTGCTTCTTGTGATCACGATAATGCACAGAAGTTAAACAAACAACACCCTGCCTCCCCCCAAAAAAGCTCCTCCCCTAAAGAAGCAAAAATCCCAGACCATGATGATAAATGAGTTCATCAAGATTTCCAGCAACAGCTTGTCAGCTTGGCTCTTACTGTGTTTAAGCCTGCCATTACAAAAAACACATTGATGCACAAATTTGGTATAGTCTAGAAATAAAGGGGAGGGGAAAAGGATTTTGGAAACATTTTACCCAGCTTACTCTTTGACATTAAGATGCATTCTTCAAAAGGTGGTTGTACTGTAGCATTTGAAGAAAAAAAAATGGCAGAGTCTTTGTGTTCTAAAATAGTCTACAAATGAAAAGCAAATGTAGTATAAGGCTATGTGGAGGCTACTAGAGAGTGAAACCAGAATCATTGATATGTGAATTTAAGTAGCATGAGTTGTTCCATGACCTTGTCTGAAGCTTTGCCCTCTCTCTCCCTTAGCTCTTTCTTTGTTTATTATTTCTTACATTACACCTGAAACCTAAAATGTAATTTCTGTCGATCTTGGATTTTACTCACCTTGTTCCTAGAAGGTCCTACCACATTTTGTGGCACTGGAGAAATGCTGTATAACAATAAGAAACCACAGCGCTGTTTGACTCTTTTGGCACAGGCTGCTGAATTTGCAGTGTTAACACCACCCCACACCCGCATCCACACACACGGCCCCATTGTGGATTCTTTGCAAAAGCCAGTCACTTCTTTGCTCCTGGTGTACATCCAAGTGGAATGGAGATTGGAATGTGAAGAGATTTAGCTTTGTTGTCACTTGCTTTTGTATAGGACTATGCACGTTTATGATGGATGGGTATCCTGTAAGTCCCAAGCTTTCTGAAAGGCAACAGAATTCCAACAGATGCAAAGTCAGTAAGTAAATGGAGAGTGCTGTCAGCCCTTCCTTCGTTTAACCTAAACCAGAAAGCAGATAAGGGTAGACATGAGGTCACATTTTGCCTTCCTAAAGCTTCCCATTTCAACAGTGATAAACATGGTCTGTATGTAGGGCTGGATCCATCATACAGTATCCCAGTGAGAACCCCCAGTGTGTGCAGTGTGACATGGTCTGTGCATGCATTGTGGGAAGGGGGGAAGAGTAGTGTGTAAAGCAGATTACATATGCATAACTTTTGAAGATTTTATGTTCATCAAATACATGTACTTTGGTGCTAATTGAAACAAAAATCACTTATCACCATAGCTAAGGAATTAGAAATGTATATTCACGACTCCCCATTAGCCAAATAGGATGCCCATCATTCTGCATTAATGACATAGTTTTATTCTACTCATTTCATTTTTCCTTGTTTTACCCAGCTGAATAGCTCAGTGCTGCCATAGGTTCCTGTATCCTATGGCAGACTTTGCCTTTTGAACTGCCTACATCACAGTTTTCTGCAGCTCCCTGTTTCCACCATCAGTCCTTTTCTTTACTCTAAATGTTTCCAGGGAGGAGGAAAAGAAAGAAAGAAAAGATTTTTTTTTTCTTTTTTTTTTTCTTTTTTTTAAAGGGGGGGGGAGGGGGCGAGGGGAGAAAGACACTGCTGTGGAAAAAATAAAAGTTTAAAAGAAAACCAGAATGAATGCTTCACTTGTTGGCTTTTAGCACAATTACCATACCTTAGGAAATATGCAGGGAATAGTTAATTATGACTAAATGAGCTCCTTTTAGAGTTCATGGCAGGCCCCAGCATCCAACTGTCAGTGTTGTGAAAGATTGAATTGGAAGGCTGGTCTCCCTGTCAGCCAGTAGGATGGTCTGCCGGAGTAAAATAGACAGTGAAAAGATAGCTGGGTTAGAGTAGCCTCAGCAAGGGAAACACGTATAGCATTTGCATACTTCTCCTGCAAAGGGACTTTAATCCGAAGAAAGGAGGAGATTTTGGTATTGTCAGCCAAGGCTTTGTTCAGGGTGAAGAGCAGAAGGAAATCTGATGAAGGGGCCTTTCTGAAGCCCTTGCTCACAGACTGGAGGTTGTTCTAGTGAAGTTATGTACTTTGGGATTGTTTACACACTATTGTCTGTTTGAAGATCTTCTAAACCCAAAGACTCAAAGTATTCCTCTCTGCTAACAAAAAAGCAGAGAATTTGGGTGGTAAAAACGACTTACACTGCAAAAGTGAACAAGTTCTTTTCATTATCTGCACAAAATACCCTGAAGTTCCTTTTTTGGTGTAGACAAAGTTCCCTGATACTTCTCAGCTGAACTCACATATGACAAAACGTTTTCAGATGGGGAGAAAAACTGAAGAATTATGTTCTCAAAGTGGAGCAAGCAGAAAAATCACCATACCTTCAGGCTTAAGGGAGCCAAATTCATGCTGCCTCCTTTAAAACAGTTTTTTGTTAAGCAAATAGACAGCTTCCTGCCAACTAAAACCAGTGTTTTAAAGTTTAGTTGGGGTAAAGGATTGTGCCACTACTAAAATCTCTTCTGTGTTTTCTGATTTTTTTTCTTCTCATCCCCGGGATGAGTCAGAAGCTTCAAACTAAATCTCTTTTGTAGATAATCTGTAGCAGAGCCAGTCTATTCTTTAGAACTTGTCCAGGTAAAGTAAGTGATTTGTGTTTCAAAACCAAAACCTATTTAAAAGTGTTGGCAGGCAAGTTACTCCTTCTTGGAATGACCGTCCACTTGCAGTGTATACTAC
Organism: Coracias cyanogaster; assembly: GCA_033124195.1. Classification (NCBI taxonomy): domain Eukaryota; kingdom Metazoa; phylum Chordata; class Aves; order Coraciiformes; family Coraciidae; genus Coracias; species Coracias cyanogaster. Next base: position 25,128 of record JAVSBS010026250.1, on the reverse strand, counting down.
CACCTTCCAAAGTTTTCAGATGGGAGAAAGTGCATCATATCTCAGGGGTATGACTAATATTTAGGGAAAAAATAGGCCATCTAAAACAGTATAGCACCTGAAATAGATGGCTTTTGCTTTTTGTTCCTGTAGTTTTTGTGTGATTGCCATAGCCTTAATGATTTTAGATCTCATTAGTTGTAGAAATACTTACTATAATGTTGTAAAATTTGTTCTACATATACATCTCTACATACTTGATTAGCTCAATTTCTCATAAGCTTTGTAGCCAATATTCATTGTAAAGCAACATATGTTTCCCTCTCGTGCTTTGTGAGTGTAAGAGTCAGCAAAGTCCTTGCTTGACTCTAGCTTGTATGTTCTTTCTTTAAGGCTCAGTCAAATTCTGGGAAAGAAGATAAAGCAACTTCTAAGATACCAAGGAATATGAAGTTGTATGTATCTATATAGATATGTTTGTGTTCATGCTGCAGTTATTTAGTAGTTATAATAAAGGAAAAAAATTACAATCCTCTTAATAACTGACTACACATATGATTAAATTTGGCTCTCAGTTGTACATGCTGTGACATGTTCATTATTTCTTTTTTAACCTCAGAGGCTTCCTTATGCTCAGAGATAGACATTGCTGTTTCAGGTCGGTTTTTATTCAGCTATGATAGATGTGAATCATTAAATACTTAATAATCTATTAGACTTGTTTGCTCCCACATGGTTGTTATAAAACCTCACAGAAACACCAGGCAAAAGCAAGTCTGCAAAGGATGAGCTATAGGGCACCAGGGCACCTCTGGTCTTAAGAATGTTGATGCAACTTAAAAATCAGGTGTCAGAAAGGGGAGGTGGTTGATGGAAAATGTGCTGTATCCAGTTGCTTGCTGAGCATTATCTGCCATCTAGACTCAAGAAATGCCAGAATGAGTTTCAGCATCTCCCCTTCCCTTCCACCCAATAGAAAACCAGGAGAGATCAAATTTTGGCCAAAACGGTAGCTGAATTGAGGCATCAGGTAGCACTCAATGTGCAGTTCACACCTTCTTTTATTAGTTTTAATCCTAAATTACTAACTTCAATTAGTTTATTCCTTAAAGTGTTTACATTTTTCCAGCTGATATGAGCAGCAGAAAATAAGGTACAGTGTGTTACGAGGGTTATTTACTGGTATTTACTGCTGGGAATCATAGCAGTGCTATCCGTAAAGGAGTTTTTTGACTGCCTACAGAGACAAATAGACAGCTTGAATCCAGCCTGGGTATAATGGAGCATGCAATTTCAGAACAGTTACTTTTATATTAACTCATAAGTTTTTATTGCTTCATAAGAAAATGATAACATCTTCCTACAGTTCTTACCTCCGCAAGGAAATAAACTGATGTGACTTTCTCACATGCTGGCCATCTTTGTGCAGGCTTCACTGGTTATAAAGAACTCATACTCCAAAACACAGTGCTGGGAAAACAAAGGACAGACTGCAGCAGTAATAAACACATCATTTAAACCTTACAGGAAAATGAAAGTGGTTTATTCAAACATCCCTTCTGAAGAATAGCTAATGATAATATTTCAGTAACATAGACAGGGAGATCTTCTAATGCTCCCATTTCTGGGCTTTGTTCCCACCGAAGGCAGCAGGAGCTGCACGTACAGACCCAGAGGGCTCACATCTTGAATAGCATCTAATACGGAGTTGTTGGACAGTTTTATAAAATAGGAACTGGGCTCACTCCAACGCTTACAGTCTGCGTGCAGTGAAGTTACATTTTCACTTTTCATCTTTTCCTCTTTGTTTCGCAGTAACGGTGCAATCTCCAATTAGAAATTACCCTTTAGTTAGCAGTAGTCAACGATGCCTCATCTCGGTTTGCGTTTTTCCTGTGAGAAGCGTGTCAGATTTTGGGGGGACTAAATATACTCCTTTGTTGGTGAGCTTGTCAAGCACCGCACTGTGTTCACTTTCCCACCAGGAAGGTCAGGCCGCTGGGGGGGCCGCTCTATTTTCTGCAATGATCCCTACTGTCTGTCCATGCTGTCTGACAGATTGAAACAGTTGTCTGTGTCACTGCTTTCAATGCTTTTTAAATGCCTCACTTTCCATGAAAGACATGAAATATGTAGGCAATGGCGGGAAAAATGTAAAAGGAACTATACTTTTTCTTGTGTAAAGAAGTATTGGGTTTTCTGTTCTTAAATAAAATTACTTTTGTTTAAAATATGTTTATAAGCTAAATTAGGAAAAAAAAAGAGTTGATCTGGAAGAATGCATAAGTCACAGCTTACATATTCTGTTTTTGGAACCTTGTTGTAAAATGAGGGTAATAAAATTATTAAACACAGTCATTCAGTAGCTGAAGTGAAATAGTAAGTTTTCTTTGTTCACTTATATTTCAGTTTAATATATTTTGATCTGAGGTATGTATAAAGCCTGAAGAAATTGGTACGGTGCTGAGCCTTCAATACTCTCCAGATAATTGAACTAATTAAATCTTTACCAACATTAACACAACTCCAGCATTCCTTGGACAGTGGTTAATTATTGCATGAACATGGCAAGCTTAAACTAAACAGATGAAAATAGAGTCCTGTAGAATGGGTATTGAGTTTATTCTTTATTCATCTTTTGATAAGGTTTAATTAAAACTGCCTCTCTCCATTGTGGTGAGAATGAATGTGCTTGTTTTCTTAGTGAAAGCCAAATTATTCACTTCAGCCATGGTTCAATAATCAAAGCCTTTGCAAAGTTTTGGGTTATATTGTAGCTGTGGAGATATAATTGCTGCAATTCTCTATGAAGGCTTTTTCTTTTTATTGCATTTTCTTTTATTTTTTTAAATTTATTTAGAAAATTAGAGCATCCATTTTCTGATTCACTATTTTAATGTGCTTTAAGCAGGGCACTTTTGTAAATAGGGAGTGAGCTGTTGAAAATAAAATTTAAAGATTTTTTTATAACCCGAATACAAAAATTCTTTTAAAAACAAATCTAAATTCTAGTCTTTACTGACAATACACAAAGTAAAATGTAAGCATATATCAAAAGCTATCCTTATCAACTGTTGAATATTAATAAAGGAATGGTTATTTCTTTTTATGACAGTAACGGTAGGGTGGCTATGATGACTCACCATGCTTGCACAGTGACTAATTACTCACTGGGCAAAAATTCTTGAAAGAAGCAGTGCTGGCTCACAATGTTAGAAGATACAACTTTGTAAAGTTGCTAGAGCTACCTAACCATGTGTATGAAGTGCAAACTGCAGCACCAGTGACACAATGGAGAAGATAAATCCTTGGAAATCATGTTGAATTTTGAGCAAGAGCAGTGCGGTACAACTGAAGGAAAATGAGAAGAGCTTTTGACCAGGTGTGCATGCATGCAGACTGGTATGATGCGTTACCATAGACTTGTCTTTCCACTTGGAAAGCTGTAAGCTTCAACTTCAACAAGTATAAGCTACTCTTGCAAATCCACATACATTCGTTGAGATAGGACACAGCAGGTAACAAATGGATCAGTAGTCTTAAAAAAAAGTTTACCACTCTTCTTTTACACATTTCTCCAGGCGACTTAGGTGGGCCACCAAAAGGTCATCATAAGAATTGCACAATTTTATTTGTATTCTGGCTGCTTGTTCTGTCATCTTTTGGAATGACGTCGTGGCAAAACCTTGGTTTTCTGTCAGACTTCTGCTTTCCCATTTATAAAATATTAATTTCACTTTCTGTGATCATAAGTTTATCATAAGCAACTGTGACATTATTCTGTCTTGGGCTTGTGTTGCCATAAGAAGATTCCAGGCTGGCACAGTGGTTTTGATTAAAGGGAGGAAAAAGTGTTTGCTTCAGGTTTTTTTTTTTAGTATTTCATGAGTTGTTTCTCTTACAGTGAATCTCACTGGGTAATAAAAAGAATGAGTCAAATCCTGTGCCAAAGAAGAAAGTAATCTGGGGCAGGGAATCTCTTGAACCATGGAGTTGGACTTAACTGTTAGTTCTTCCTCCTTTTGTGTGACAGTAGCATGCCTGGTGCATGTCAAGTGAATCCAGAGCTATTTGGAGTCACCAGCCAAAGGATCATCTGCTGGGAAGTTGTAGTCAGATCTACAGAAATCTGTTACCCATGCTCTTTGCCATGAAGCGATAGCATTTGTGCCCCAGCTGACCTCTGTAAAGATTCTTTAAGTGCAGCCATTTATTTAGGCTTTACACTGAAGATTTTCTCTGTTCTATTTTTTGAGGTATAGGAATATACCTTGGTCTAGAAGAGGGGGAACACTGTCAGCCGTGCCTTGAGTGCATGCACATGGTCACTCCTATTCCAATGGTGAAAGATGTATTCTGCTTTCCTGCTGACGGAGTAGCAAAGTAATTAGAAATTAGGTCACCTCTGAGACCAGACATTCTCTTTTAGTATTTTTCTAAATAGACCCTTCCTTTTGTGATTTTTTTTTTTATTATTATTGGGCATAAAGACAATAGATGTGGCAGAATCAGTGTTTTATCGTGAGTCTCTGCTACATTTTGTCTTTCAAATCAGTGGAAGTCTGTTATTCTAGGAAATAGATTTCTTAATTATTTTAAGTGTTTTTGAATGAATTTCACTCTGTTAGAAGTTCTGTATATTTATTGTAGCATTTACTACAATTAGGCTGTGGTTCCATACTCATTGAGAGGGGGTCTTTGCACTCCTGGTTTCCCAGCCACACAAATTTTGTCTGGATCAAGAATGGACACCTGATATTATTCATAGAGAGTTCAGTGGCTCTATGCTGGTTACTGGAATCACCATAAAGCCTGCTGGTTCAGCGTTAACCCATCAGATTCTTTTTTATCAGATTTGAAACACCAGAGTTAGATTGTACTGGGTCAGCACGATTTTCACTCGGTCATAGGAGCTTTAAAGCAGGATTTGCAGCCTTGTCACACATAGTTCTGTCAATCAGATTTTCCTGAACTCTTAACTGAAAAATTATCTTCTAATACTTGGTTACATTAAAATAATTTTGCTGGGTAATTTATTTCTAAATTGTGATAATAATCTTGAATCAAATAGGAAAAACCTGATGTCCTGGAAATAAGAAAGGGTTTCTGGCTAGGGCTGCAGAAGAAACTGCTTGCTTAAGAGATTGTAATCTAGTCTGAGTGGATCGAAAGATTTGAAAATGTCTTCTTTAAATGTGAAGAGATTGTGGCATGTTAATTATTTATTAATTCATGTGGGTTGATACCCATTAGCATATTTGAATATGGGCTATACTGCACTGACAGCTTTGCATATCATCCCTACAGATGTCTTAATTTAGCAAGATTCTTAAACACTTGGCTAATACCAGGCATACATCAAGATGTGTGTAAATGTGTTTATTAAGGAGCTTCCCAGCTTTCCCCAGTAGCCATTAAGTGTGCATTCTGAGGTGTAAAAGGACAGACTGGACTGTCATGAGTTTTGACTGCATTAATTCATTTTCATGTATTTTTTTTTTTCCAGTGATGAGATTCCTTCATGTTTCTTAAAATTGCTATGTAAGCAAGAATAATTCTGCTTGCTCCTTTTGTATTTGGCATTAAATCTACAGGAGTGCAAAAAGGTAATTTCCCTAAAAGCAGGCTCATGTATAATTTACAGGGCTACCACAAGAAATCCTAATGACTTCCACATATATGACTATTACTAACTTGCCTCCAGCCACAACATTTACATGGTAATAAGTAGTCATCTTTATGCTATCAACTACTACTTGATCCAATTCAATCTCATGTTTTCTTTTCTTTATAGTTACTATGTCATGATGATCTGTTCTTGTATTTGCTGTCAACTTTATTACTCGTTCTTCTTAGGAAGTTCTTTATGATCTGCAGAATGTGGCTGGTCACTTGCCTGAAGTGGCAAATAAGGTTTTCACATTGCAGTACTTAAAAATTTACCACATTTTTGCCTCTAGAACTTTTGAACCTTCTTTAGGAATGTGCTCTCTGTATTATGGAAGAGCAATCTCATTATTTTACATTTATCTTAAGATGTGCCTCCCCTAGCTCAGAACAAGGCAAAGTTCAGTTACGCTAAGTACTATACAATCATATATTAAATAATATTTTTTCATACAAAGTTCTCAGACCATGTGTTCAGCTTTACAGACTGCTACCCTCCTCTGCATTAAATCAGCTTTTATTCAGGAAACTGACTGGCCTTTCCATTCGGGATTCATTCTTGCCTGTTCAATGATACTTAAATCCTCCAGTGATATTAATTTGTATATGGGAGTCTTGAATAATTATTGAATTGCTATATCTTATAAGAAATTCTAGGTGCCTTATGCAGACAGATAGGAAAATACCATGTAGATAAAAGAATATTGCTTTAGGAGAAATGTTAATTCATGCACAATTGCAGACAACTACACGGATGCATATTATTAATAGAATTCACATTATTATGATGTACTGAAGACTGAGACAGAAGTAAATAACTAGCATTTATCAAACATTCTTAACTCTTAATCAAATATGAACAGTGTAACAAAAATATAATAAAATGAAGCACTTTTTGGGGCTAGAAAATATTGCTTCTAGGTCCCCAATGTAAAGACTTCACTCACTTCCTCATCTCCTTTGATGAAAGGAGTCAAGGTCCAAGCCTCTACACTGATGCAAAGAACAACTGCTGTGATGAGCAGGGGAGGTGACTGAGGGGAAGAATATAGTCCATTTCTTGAGAACACTTTCAGAAATGTCCCTGTATCTGCAGAAGACAAGGTAGCCCAGACTGTTTTAACTGCTGTGTTAAACAGGCTGTGTTCACTCTGTATATTGGACTTGATTCTCTGAACCAGGAATGAGTGAGACCATTTTAGAAACATTCAAGAACCGTAAGCCAGTTAACAAAGGAAGATGTGTACAAAGCTTGAGGAAGAATGGAATACACAAGCATACCTCTGATTAACTCACTACACAGGTCCACAATTAGAAAGATATCCACTGCATTGCCTCTAATCTTATTATTGCAGATATTTGAGTCTTTACCTCTGAGTATATCTGATGAGCAGCTGACCAGTAAAATAATCCTTAAAAAAGCTTTCAAATTCAGGATGCTTCAGTTAAGTTTGGTGGTTTTCCCCCAGAAAATAGCCAGAATGCTTGGTACTCAGACTGAGGAGTAGCCTTGCCAGTTACGCACAGAGCTTTGCTGGGGAAAAAAACCCAAATAAACAAACAAGTAGAAGAAAGATTGCATTCAAGTGAAGGTGCATTCATTCATGGAGAGCTGAGTAGTTCAAAATGAGCTGGCACATGGGAACTGATGTGATACCATGCAACTATGTATGATTACCATCAGCCATCACAAAGGGACAGAATTTATTATGTATAATGAGAGAAAACAGCATAGAAGGGGAAAATGACCATATGATAAACTCGGATGCAGAGTAGCTTTACCAAAGGAATAGGGCAAAAGAGCCTCTCAAATTCAAAAACAAAGAAGACATATATCTGACATACTGTGAAGGGTACTTGACAGAGGACTTCTTAAAAGACAAGGCTGCATAGTTTACTGTCACATGAAAGTTACTGTACAGGTTTATCTGAGTCATTTGGCATTAAAGGAGATCAAAAGATTGTTTATGTGAGTATGGATAAACTATGTTCTTGAAACCTTTCACTATTTTCTCATTGGTCTTCAAGCCAAGAACTGGCACCCCCCATCCCCTACCAAACTGCAGATACCATTTTCTTAATGAAAGGAATCCAGAAGTGGGAGTTAAACCTTTCCATGTTCCTTTGGGTTTTATACAATCTCGCATCATCCCAAGGAAACTCAATACTCTAAGTGAAGAATCAAATCTCAAGGCACTGCACAAGTAAATGAAATCTCTCCTGCACACTAGGGATCTGTTCATCACAGTTTTGTGTTTCAGGGGATTTCGCAACCTTTACTTGAGGGAAACAAATATTCAAATCCCAGTTAGACCAGAATAGAGGAAATATGCCAGGTTCAATTACCACTGGAGTTATCAGCCTATAAGATTTTTTTCCATTTGTATCTTCACCATCTTTTTCATTAAGTTCTGCATAAGCTCTTCCTGAGATGTATAAGCACAGAAAGGGAATGACCACTTTGAAACTATGCAGAATGATCTGCTTTCTAGCGAAGAGACTTCTCGAAAAGTGCTGAAGTCCTGAGCAGCACGTTTCAGGTGAAGTCTAACACTGATGGCTTTTTAAATCTTCATTGCTATGAATTTTCTGAGTGTGAAAATCCACCTGCATGGACAGATATATAGACTGATTTTTTTAAGACAGTGAATTTGCAAGAAAAATTTCTCTATTTTTAATTATTATTTTTGATTATATGAAATATATTAAAAGCTTAATTTACTACTTGGTGTTGAATGTCATTCATACTCAAAGAATAAGAGGAGACAATTTATTATTAACCATTAAAAACAAAAATTAGCAGAAAAGATTTTTTAGATATTTGCTACATACAGAAATGCTATAAGAGACGTAGTCACATCCTTGGATGTGTAGCATAGAATCATTCTGGTTGGAAGAGACCTTGAAAATAATCAAGTCCAACTGTTAACCCAGCACTGCCAGGTCACCACTAAAGCATGTCCCTAAGCAGCACATCTACACACCTTTAAAATACCTCCAGGAATGGTGAGTCCACTGTTTCCCTCGGAAGCCTGTTCCAGTGCTTTGCAACCCGTTCAGGGAATATTTCCTAATACCCAAAATCTAAACCCCTCGACAACCTGTCCAGATCCCTCTGTAGAGCCTCCCTACCCTCAAGCAGATCAACACACCTGCCCAACTCAGTGTCATCTGTAAACTTTCTGAGGGTGCCCTTGATCCCCCATCCAGATCACTAATAAAGATATTAAAGAGAACAGGCCCCAGTGCTGAGCCCTGGGGAATATCTATGAATTATGATGGCTAAAGAACAGGCACAGGCAATATGGACTGTATTTTTTGTGGTTCCTCTGTTGTTTGGAGCTGGTGCATTATAGCAGTATTTCCCTTACTGTGGCACAGACTACAGATTTTCTGTCTATTTGCAGCACTGTGTAATCAGCTGACTGCATGTGGTATATGGATAGCTTTGACATTTTCAAGTAGTATTCTAGGTTCTGTGTAGCTTTAGGGACTTCTGACATATTTTATCTATTTCTTTGTCCTTGGAGATTGATAGATGGGAATGTGATTAGCTTCCGTGCTTATTAGCTCTCATGCTAAACCTGCCTGCAGTTTCTAATGTTTTTGGAATACCCTGTTTACAAGATGTTGCAGCCAAATGTAGTGTATTGTGTCCTTGGTCCTGAGGTACTGCTAAATACTGTAATCTTGGTTATCCTGTTTCCTTTCTTCCTTTTTGATATCTACTGTGGCTTCCTCTGGTAGATGACGCGGACTTTTTCTTGATCTCAAGCTCCATCTCCGTACACAAAGATAAATGCATTGGAAGAAAAAGTTTACAGTTGCTGCAAATTGCAAAGAATGTTTCTGCTCAACATTTTTATTGCCTTTGCTGCATATAAGAGAACTCATATTTTTACTAAAATAATACAAGGGTTGAATTAAAACACTGATATTGCCTGCTTTAAAAATGTAAAAAGTCATCTCAGGAAATGAGCTGTGCAGCACAGTGGGAGGGTAGACCCAGTCTCCATTTGTGTAAGAAATGTGAGTTCTGATTCTTCTCACACTTACTGCAGGACAGGGAGGAAAAGCTCTACTGATGTCAGTGAAGTTGCACCAGTTTAAAAATAACATGAGGTGAGAAAAGAATCAAGCCCCAGGATGTTTCAAAACTATGTGCTGAATCACTGAATCATAGCAAATAGGACAGGAAAAGCCTCAAGAGGTCATCTAGTTTATCCCACCTTCCCCAAGGCAGGATCAGCTCTATCTGTGTCATTCTGACAGATGTTTGACTAACCTGTTTTTAAAAACATCCAATAATAGAAATTCCACCATCTCCTCTGGGCAGCCTGTTCCAGAGCTTTGCTATCCTTACTGTTTGACGTCAGGAAAGACTTTCCAACCTTGGCTGCTCCTGCTGCAGTTTGAGTCCATAGTTACTTCTCCTATTTAATGCAGACATGGACAACAGTTCAGTTTGCAAAAGCCATTTTAAACATACAAACACTTCAGCCATCTATAGATTATAAAGTTACTTTTTTTTTTTTTTTCAGTCTTGTTAAGATATTGTGGCTTTTTGAACTCTGGACAACAAATGCGGAGGACAGAGGGTTTGTTTGGGATTTAGGAGAGAAAGATAGACTGAGAATTGGAAGTTACAAATGAAGTGGCAAGTTCCCACCCAGCAGTGAGATGGGTGACTCTTTGGGCAAGTGAATTGATGCTCTTCTAGTAGAAAAAATAGTTTAACAATATAGACCTATGGTAAAGTCACCATTTTCAAGGATGTTTCTCTCAGGAGAGTTGTCCCTAGAGCTTTTAGCAAACAACTTGAATAGGGTAAAATGGTCTGTAGAATTATATTCAACACTCTCTAAATCCCTCTGTGATGGCTGTCCACCAGATCAAGGCCATTATTTTGTAATAGTACTATTAAGTGACTGTGATTCTCCACCAAGAGTGTACAGGTATATGAGGTTCAACTCACATTGTAATGTAGCTGCTCTAAAATAGGTTCACATCTGACACTATTTGCCTTATTGAAAGAATAATTCCTGGGAGTAAGAGTCTTTGGTGGTACATAGTTGTGGTTCTCTTCAAATACAGGGGAAAAATGTCATTTCTGACAAATGTTTAATTATGCAAAAACAAGGGTTTTAAAATGTAGGTATGGGCTTTATTTCTATTACCAAATTAGCTCGATTTATCATCAGGCTTCATGTGAGGGTTTGTTACCCTACCATTTAAAAAGTGTACACGGTAAAGCTCGCCTAGTAAAACTGATAGCAGTCTGTAGCGACCACCTTTGCATTACCAGTAATTTCAGATATGTTTGGACCTTTCTTCAGGCTTTTCAGAATGGTTCAGGAAAATGAGTAGTCCAGTATACACTACTAGGCAAAAACTTGTTGGAAATGGGTCAAACTAGCAACTGTGTTGTGGAAAAGATTGGCCCTGATTCTTAAGCTAAAATACACCAGCTTAGCTGGTAGGGAGCTAATCCTCCGCCCTACTAATTAACGCAGTGAAAATATCATCCAGAAAATTTAGCAGTTTAAACCTGTCACATTTACTCTCAGCTTAATATACAATGATATCTTTTTTTTTTGAAGGAATAGTAAACCTTTTGAATGTCAAATGGATTGTACTACCAAGATACATCAGCGCATACTGACAAATTGCTTTGCTGTGTCCAGTCTAATGTAAGCTAGCATTCAAAGGACAATATTAACCACTATGTTTTCTTCATTTTTATTAAAAAACTGTATGAAGAGCGTATTCTTTACCAACTGCACATCATTATAATGAAAGTAAGCTTACATCTTGGAAGAGATTTTGTAATTCTCTGCTGTTATGTCCATTTTGCTCCATGTGCTTTTTTTCTTCTTGTTGACCCTAGCATACAAATCTATAATGAAAAAAAATTGATTGACTCTTAGAGTAGGGGATTGCAATGTCATGATTTCATGCTCAGTTGCTGGCTAACAGGGCTCCATAGTTTTTATTTAGAGAGGCCCTGCTGAAAAAAAAAAAAAAAATTGAAGAATTGTGTTAGTCCCAGCTGCCAGGGTTACAGAGCAAGCAGCTTAGAGGGCTCCAGGGTTCCAGGCGAGAGGGGGATTGTCTCTGCCCAGCAGGTAAGGGATAGAGCTAGACAGATGCTGTTGAGCACAAGATGCTGACTGACCCCAGCAATTCATAGATTCAAAAAATTACAACATTCTCTGCTTATCAGTAAATGGAGCAGACACTCAGCTGTGTAATTAAGCCTTTGAATCTTATGGCTGTGGTGCAGCCAGCTCATGTGAAAGATGCATACCCTTTTCTGAATGCCTACCTCACAACGTCCTGGGGATATCTTGGGTACTCAAGGTACTCACACACTACTAGCAGTCTGTTACGTATTATATGTAAATTCTTAAAAGTATTTCATATGTCCATCCTAAGGACTGCTTTTTCCTTGTTCTTACATTTCACGTTCAATTGTTTATATCTTTCCATGTGTCACCTAAAACATTATACTAAATTTTCTGAGCTAGTTTAGCTGATTCAGGTAGAGATCATGGGATATATAAAAGGAAAGTAGCCCAGATGCCCAGCCCTTACATGGCTTAGTTTCAGGCAGAGCTCTGATTTTTATTGATGGAAATCTGCCCTAAAATGTCAGCTGTCAAAGTTTCTCATTTTATCTATTGATAGGTTTTGTGTGAGGAATCAAGTTAGAAGTTGCAGATAGTTTTAGATACTTAACCTCTTTATCTTTTATTGTTTTATTAGTGTTGTTTTAGTAATTTGCTTTTTAATAAAGCCCTGCGTAACTAATCAAATTGTAAATACAGACTTGGAAGGCTATCAAATTCTGCCTCTGCATACCACCACAAAAATCACTGCAGCTTTAAAAAACTATAGAAAAACAGCAGACAGCTACTGCAGTGGTGCCAAGCCAAGATAGACTAAGCAGACCCATACAAAATGGTTTGATTTTTCCCTTTTTTTCAAATAATGGTGCTGTCTCCTGACTCTACCATCTTTTTTTCATTTTAATCTCTGTAAGACAACCTTATCAAGGTATGCCACTTACTGTCTATCATCAGACAACTTTTGTATAGTGAGGGCATTTTTCCCCTGACCCAACTTCATCCCTAAAAAGAATTCCACTGAATTTTTCAAAATTCATTTGCAAAGTTTCTTTGTGCAGACTCCTTCAGTCTAAACTGTTAACTACAGAACCAGGGAGAATATAGGAAAGCATGGATTTGCTCCTTCAGTCACTCACTGCTGTATGGAAGAAAACCTGCAGGCACCTGGGATATATGTCCAAAGGTACTTCTGAGTGAAAAATCTCCTCCTGGTGTTTCCTTTGCCCTGGCTCCCCAGGAGGAATTACTGTCCTCTGATTCTGCATACCCTGTGTGTATCTTTATATTACCAATCATGGCAAACCAACAATATCCATTAATTTAAGACAATATTCATAGACATACATTGTCTTGTTTTGTGGACTTTATGAGGTTTGGTAATCTTGACTAAATTTAGTGGCCAATATAAACAGTATTCTCCCCTTCAGACTTAAGATTAGTATCTTTACTTTTAATACACCTTAGGACTGTATTTTCTCCCACTCTACTTTTACCTTCCAGATGTTATTTGGTGTTACCCAGATGCTATTTTCCTGTAATTCCACTCTATCAAGATGCTGCTTTCTTGTGCTATTTGGGTCCAATTCTGACATTTGAAAAGGTACATTTTGTGCAGCACGCTTCCCCCACATCCCCAGGGTATCTGATCTATCATGTGTACTTACTTGCTAGTATTTCATTATCACCTACTATTCACATTTGCATTTATAAATCATGTGTGAAACCCATTTGCAAATCTGCAGGCCTTTTTTGTCTGCAATGTCCTATACTGTAGTTAATATCCTTTAACATAAACTAAACTACCCTTTTATTGCACTGCTTAATATCACAGTTATAGAAGATTTCCAGGGTGTTGGGTTTTCTTTTATTTGAACGCCCTCAAAACTGTGTGAATATTTTTAAGACCATTCTTAGAAATCTGGAAAAAAGGCCGTATTTTATTACAGTAAATTGTTGCCATATTCTGCTTTTGCAAGTAAAGCTACTTTTAAAAAGTATACATGCATATTGAAGTTCTTATGACCACAGACATTTCCATTTGTTTTATGCTCCTCTCCCTTAATGTTAGCTGAAAGAGTTTTTTTAAATTACTTGCTTGAAAAGATTTGCATTATTACTGATATTTTTCAGGTCAAGTTCAAGCCTTTATACAAAATTTTTAATGCACTAGAATGTAGTGCTTACCCTGTTGGATAAATAACCATCTAGTTAGCTGAACAGAAACATCAGGCAGTATGTTATTTCTGATCCTGTGTTGCAGAGCATATTGTTTTCCTTTTAATTAAATTGTTGCATGGTGTTCTACCCTTAAGATTGTGTGCTTGCATTTCATTATCACTTGTTATTCAGACTTGCATCTCATTTGAAATTTGCAAACCTGGCAGGTTTTTTCCTATCTTTGTTATAAATTATTACTTCATTTCCCATCTCATCTGTGGAGAGTGTGGCCTATTTTTAATGGTGTTTCCTCATGTGTAATGTTTCTCCAGCTCTGGATTCAGTCAACTTCAACTTCATTTCCCCCCACAAAGCTTTCTGGATCTCCATGATTTTATTACTTTTGATTTACTTGCCTTATGCAGCTTCCACCCTGATTCGCTGTTTTCGTCCTGCTGCCATAGAGCGCTTCTGTTAAAAACTCCTCCTTCTAGTTCAAAATAAATGAAAAGGAAGGAAGTAATATGAGATTTATGGAGTGAAAAGTACACTGGTTTGTTTAAGAGGGGGCAAAAGTGTAGTTGGTTCCTGTCAGCAAAGAAAGAAGCTTCTAGCACATAATAAGTTTTTATTTTATCCACTCTAAAAAGGCTAAGAAATCTGTACAGCTTGTAGCAATCTGTACAGCTTGCAACCAAACTAGATGCAATGTACTCAGCTTCCTATTAAATAATAATTATTATTATCTGCTTACAGACTTCCTAGGAACTATCAGCCTCTGTCATTCTGCCATTAAGCTACACAGTAAATTGCTTTGGTATTTGGATTGCTTGGTTTGTTCCCCATTTGTCTGGGATGAGAGTGAAAGTTGGTCCCATTTTGTTTCCTCAGTCCTGCCTTCATTCCCACCATGTGTGTTTATGGGATACTTAAAATTACCCAGGGAGGGGAGGAGAGAACAGCTGAAAGCAAGACTCTGGATAGAAGCTGCAGGAATTTCAAAAGGAGTCCCTGAGTGCTATTTCACCCTTCAAATACTGTTTCTTTATACAAGATAAAAACTGTCTTGTATAAAACTAGCCTCAATCCTTTTTACACTCTGGCTTTGCCAGTTCTGAGATCCAGCTGTGAAGTGTACATCTTGAATGCATGCCCGTATATACGTACTTTAAATATTCATTCTGAAGTTACTGTGCTGTGTTTTTACAACCCCACTGCAGGTCCCTATGGAAAGACCACCATAGGAGCTAGCTGTGAGGGAGAGGTTGGGGTGGGGGCTGAATATGCCGATTTAACCCTCATTTGGCGTTGCTCCAGGAGGCTTGAGCTGCCCTGAAGCCCCTGACGGAGCCTAAAGCTCTCCTCCCGTTACACTTTCAAAGGGAAACCCATGACACCAGGCAGATCCACTCCTCCACAAAGAGGAAAGTGCATTTTACTTCTCCCAGGGCCAGCTTTGCTGAACCTAGTGTCATGAGTAGAGCACAGAGAAAGGCATCTTTACAGAGAAAGCTTTTACCAACCACCTAAAAAGGGTATGTTGAAGTTGTCCTCCTGTTAAACTCAGAGAAGGAAACAAATGCACAATGTAGGAGTTCATGCCAGATGTCCTCTGCATCGTCTTTTGCAGAGCCTTGGAGGCAGATTGGGTGATAGATAGGAGATGGGGAGAAATAATGGGTTTGCAGCTATGTGGACCAACCAGCCATTCTTCATTTCCTACAGGGTGGAAAGGAGAAGAAGGAGACTCTCATCTCCAGAACAGTGTGGTCCTCAGCTGTGCCAGTTTCTGTGCGTAATGCAGTTTCCTGGCACAGGAAGTGAGAGCAGACTTGTATCTTTTCTGGTTATACATGCTCAGTCCT
>JAVSBS010026249.1:0-38757 GCA_033124195.1 Coracias cyanogaster | reverse complement strand
GGCACTCGTGAGACCGCACCTTGAGTACTGTGTCCAGTTTTGGGCACCACAGTACAAGAAGGACACTGAGGTGCTGGAATGGGTCCAGAGAAGGGCGACGAAGGTGGTGAGGGGTCTGGAGAATATGTCATATGAGGAGTGCCTGGGGGAACAGGGATTGTTTAGTCTGGAGAAGGCTGAGGGGAGACCTCATTGCTCTCTACAGCTACCTAAAAGGAGGCTGTAGTGAGGCTGGTGCTGGTCTCTTCTCCCAGGTAACTAATGATAGGGCAAGAGGTAATGGCCTCAAGGGGAGGTTTAGATTGGGTATCAGGAAGAAGTTCTTCACTTCTGGAACAGGCTGCCCAGGGAGGTGGTAGAGTCGTCATCCCTGGAGGTGTTCCAAAAATGGGTAGATGTGGCGCTTTGAGACATGGTCTAGGGATTAGGGAGATGTTGGGATGAAGGTTGGACTTGATTATCCTACAGGTCTTTTCCAACCTGAATGATTCTATGAGCCTTAGTGGGGCGCCTGAACCACAGGTCCTCCAGTGCCCTTGGGGAATTGTCAGGGCTTTCCAAGTTTCTTATCTTTCTTTTAGACTGCTTCTTTGAAAAACAAAAAATCCTTTCTTAGATGATACTCTTACTCTAGAGGGGAAAAGGCTATAGAAGAAAAAAAGACAGTGATATCACACGGGCATGCCCTTGGCTTTTCAAGATGAAAGTTCAGCAGTGCTGGGTCCCCATGGATCCAGTTACACCCGCGCCTTTTAGCACACAGAAGTTGAGTGGAGCTGAGCACCCGGTGTCACGCAATGGCTTCCCTGCACTCCTGCTATGCTAAAGCCCAGTTTCAAGCCAATTAACAAACGGGGCGTTCTCACTAGCCCGAGGACTGACTTAATAGCCGAGGAACACAGACAAACCGCTGCCTACGCAGCGGCAACACTTCTGACCAAGAAGCAACATCAGTGCAGCCCCAGGGGAGCACAGCTCTATCTCTGCCTGGGGACAGGCCACCAGGGAGAAGGGTGGAGAACCCAGATCCAGGGGTACAGTGATGCAGGCTGCCTGCTGCAAACACAAATGAGACTGCTCACATTCAAAGTACAGGCTTTTTACCCTAAAGCTACGTTAGTGTGCTGCATTTGCAACCCTTTGACAGGCTGAGAGAGTTGTGGTTGTTCCGCCTGGAGAAAAGAAGGCTCCAGGGAGACCTCACTGGGGCCTTCCAGTATCTGAAGGTGGCCTACAAGAAAGCTGGGGAGGCACTTTTCACAAGGGCTTGTAGCAATAGGATGAGGGGTAAGGGCTTTAAACTGGAAAAGGGGAGATTCAGATGAGATGTAGTTTTCCACTGTGAGGGTGGTGAGACACTAGAACAGGTTGCCCAGGGAAGTTGTGGATGCCCCAACACTGGATGTGTTCAAGACTAGGCTGGATGGGGCTTTGAGCAGCCTGGTCTGGTGGGAGGTGTCCCTGCCCATGGCAGGATGGTTGGAACTAGATGACCTTTAAGGTTCCTTCCAATCCAAACCATTCTATGATTCTAGTAATATAATGGTATGTGACTCGTATAATTCCCTGTTAAAAAAAACCAAACCAACAAAAACCCATAACCTGGAGTGAAAGAATCACAGGACTCGTTTCTCAAGGGATCTTATAGAAAACTATTCTTTCTATGCAATTTTCTCCCTCGCTGCCAGCCCAGCCTTCTCAAGATGCAAGCAGAAAGTCAACCCTACATCACTACACAGGTTAAAAACAGAATCTGCCCACTGAACCTTTCTCTAAGCACATGTTCATGATGCATCAGCCAGAAGAGAATCCAGCTCAGTCTTACACAGACATTTCAGCTACATGGGGCTGAGAAGGGTGAAAACAAACTTTTTTTTTTTAATAAACATAAATAAAAAGTATTCATGCACAGCCTCCAGTTAAGGCCCTCACCAGTTAGTACCTGAAGAGTACTGTCAGCTCCTTACTCCTCCAGTTTACTACATTACCAGTGGCTAATGCACACCAGCCTGCAGCCACACACCAGCAATCTAAACCTAAACACATCTCGTGAAGAAATATAGTCCCTAAATTCCAACTTTCAGGTTCAAAAGATGCTGCTTTCCCCTAGTAGGCTTTCTGACAATAGCCATGCTTGCAGTAATCCAGACTGCTCAGCACCAAAAGTGATAAAAATTGAAAACCATTTGTGCTAACCACTCTATCACACTATCACGCGCAAGGAGCAAATCAGCAGTCCTCAACCTCTTGTCTGTGGATAAGATGGTCGATTAAACCTTCAAAAAATACTCACAAAAATACACCAAAAAGAGAGCATACATTTGCCTCTTGCTGGTTTTTTTCCCCTTTTTGTATTTCATTCTTTATTATAGAAGAGTTCTGCTTCTTCCTGAGAAACAAGCACATTGGACTAGATAGGCAGCCACTGACAGAATGCGCTGAACCATGCTAAGAGTTTTATCTCTCTCTTATCTGATCAGGCTCCTCAAACTCTCCCAAAAACCAGAAGCTGGAGAGATACAGCTCCCATATGTCACAAAAGGATCAGTGAACTCCTTTAAACTCAAACAATTAAAAAATGCTCCAAAAAGCAAGAAAATATTTTTTCCACAGCTCACCTCTTCATAGAGTTTCTGATACAGAAATTTAATAATAACATTTCAAAACCAACAAGCTTTACATTTTTTGTCCATAAATACTGCCAGTATTTAATCTCTGTGTATAGGTAAATTCAATGAAAACAGCTAAGTAGTAAATTAAGAGATTCCTATTAGTCTTCTCAAATACCTTGATTACTGTAAGAAAAGACTATTGCAAACAGTTTTGCTGTGCGAAAACTCTTATAGGCAAAAAACCCCACGTGCTTTATAGAAATGACCCCACCTAGGAGTCCTTATAGACTCTGGGGTTTTCAGATAGTATAGAAAGAAAGAAGGAGCACGAAGTTAGAAGAAATTATTCAGAACAAACTATATCTTGAAAATATCACCTGAATTTAACAACCCAATACAAAGTCATAGATGAACTCTTATCCTGCATTTTAATAACTTCTCAACTTAATAAGCAAAACTCGCAGTGCAAAGCTTTTCTTGCACATCTGGGATGAGATTTTTTTTTTAATAATGCAGAAAAATTTAATCCCAGAAAACAGGATCTACTACATGAATCCTCATGTAGATATCCATCACCACCGCTCAGATGAAATACAATTTTAAGTGACAGTTAAGTGGAAATTACCTTTATGCTGTGTAACTAATATATTTCAAGGGCAGCTTATAATTGACACGTAGTGCTAATGTCAAACCATGAGAGATTTAGAGCTTTAGCACACCATCATAAAAGTATAATTTCGTGTCATTAATACCTTTATTTTTTCTAATTAGTGAAATACATCTAGACTACATGAGTTTTTACATGCCTGAGAAATCATAACCACACACCCTGCTGAACTGATAATTATCCCAGGAAAAATCCCGACCTGGTCTGCTGGAACACTTAGATTGAATAGATCATGTTATTCAGGTGACAGGATGGAAGAAGTGGGGTGGGGGGAAAAGTTATAATGAATTCAATTAGTCTCCATTAACATTAAGTTGATATTTCATACCCATTACAAGAGTCTAGAATTGCACTGGGAAGAAGGAAGCTTACCTTCACGATCCTCTCCTGGGTAACTACTACTCCAGTAAACTAGGACTTGGCCATGCCAAGCAGGGTGTGTATACTGGAGGACAACATATTACCAAGGTGAATGTGTCAACCAGAGGATCCTCAAGTCCAATCTGGGCTATACTCTGCTTTTGACTGGTGTAGCTCAGTCAGAACACTGCACAATTCAGCTCTACTCCTCCTCCAGAACTAAATCTGTATGACCAGTGAAATAACTTTCCAAAGAGGAACTGATATAATATTCATCTAAACCAGGCAAAAGGTGGGAAGACTGGAGCAGAGATCAAAACTCCATCATCTCCTCCAGTATCCTTACTGGTGCAGAGCGGGGAATGCTGGTTATCACACATGGGGCTGCTGACCACCGCACTCAGCAGAACAAGACCCTGCAAGCATGTTCCTCTCCTGAACCAGATGGGGAGGACATAAGGGCTAGTGAAGCAGGGGCTGGGCATCCCCACATCACAGTTAACAGTGACAGACTGGAGGGTCTTGTTCCACTCTGGATACCATGGTGCTGCTCCTCTGCATGGAGAGGCAACAAAGGGAGTCTGCCTTCCATCAGTGAAGTGCGGTTCCAAGAGCATCTAAAAATCCATCCAATGACTGTTTTGGACATCAAACTATAACTGAAGTCACTCTGAAAATACTTTCCCAGCGGGACCTTCTGCCCCTCCTCGTAAGTGCCGACTACTGCAGTACTATCAACAACATCCCGTCTGTTGCCTTTTTTAAGGAACAAAGTATAAACACTTCCAGCAACTGCACTTAATGATCGACTTTTTGCCAAACAAATTGCTCTTTGTTTGTGAGAATGTTGTTTTGTTTATACAGGGAAAATTCAAGGATTCTAAGGGACCCCATTGCTCCTTTTTCTGAGGTATCAGCTCACAGATACGCCGTGAGTACCATGCTGAGGTACTGGAGCTCAACACTTCCCTTGCTCTGCAACGAGCAGAACGAAAAATGGGTGCACATCTAGGCATGGAAACAGCAGAGAGTATTTTGCCTCATGCTGCAAGAGCAGGGAGAAAAGATCCAATTTTGGGACAATCTCTTTTTCTTCTCTTTTGGCAGCTGGTCACAAGTGGTGCTCCCCAGGGCTCACTACTGGGGCCTGTTTTGTTTAATACCATTATCAATGACCTGGATGAGGAGATCAGGGACACCCTCAGTAAGTCTGCAGATGCCACTAAACTGTGCAGGAGCACTGATCTGCTCAAGGGTAGGAAAACTCTGCAGAGGGATCTGGACAGGCTGGATGAATGGGCTGAGGCCAATGGTATGAGGTCCAACAAGGCCAAGTGCTTAGTCATGCACGTGGGTCGTAACCCCATGAAATGCTACAGACTTGGGGAGGAGTGGCTGGAAAGCTGCCTGTCAGGAAAGGACCTGGGGGTGTTAGCTGACAGCCAGCTGAACATGAGCCAGCAGTGTGCCCAGGTGGCCAAGATGGCCAACAGCATCCTAGCTCGTATTAGAAACAGCGTAACCAGCAGGAGTAGGGAAGTAAAAGTGTGTCTCTGTACTCGGTGCAGCTAGGGCCACACCTCAAATATTGTATTCAGTTTTGGGCCCCTCACTACAAGAGGGACATTGGGGTGCGGGAGTGTATCCAGAAAAGGGCAACAAAGCTGGTGAAGAGTCTAGAGAACCAAGTCTTATGAGGAACGGCTGAGGGAACTAGGGCTGTTTAGCCTGGAGAAAAGGAGGCTCAGAGGAGACCTTCTTGCTCTCTACAGCTACCTGAAAGGAGGCTGTAGCAAGGTGGGGGTTGGTCTGTTCTCTGAAGTAACAAGCGATAGTACAAGAGGAAATGGCCTTAAGTTGCACCAGGGGAGGTTTAGGTTGGACATTAGGAAAAATTTCTTCACAGAAAGGGTTGTCAAGCCCTGGAACAGGCTGCCCAGCGAAAGTGGTTGAGTCACCATCCCTGGAGGTGTTTAAATGACATGTAGATGTGGTGCTTAAGGACACAGTTTAGTGGTGACCTGGCAGTGCTGGTTTAACAGTTGGACTTGATGATCTTCAAGGCCTCTTCCAACCAAAATGATTCTATGATTCTAAGTTTAAACTCAGCTCACTGTGTAATCTAATGTGAGCAGCTGGTTTCTGTAGCTACTTCTCTCCAATCACTTGCTGTTCCCAACTGGATATGTGTCCTTTAATAAAAGGAGTAAATATTCACAGCGTAGTGGTTTAAGTAGAACACTGCTAACCAGGCATCACCAAGGTCTTGTACTACCTCCAAAAAAAAGGCCTCTCTGTGCTCTCGAGTAATTTTCTCTCCATCTGTGACAACTGCAGTAGTACTCACCCTGTCACACAACTGTATAACTGATGACACTAAGGATGGACAGTTCCAGTTGTGCCAGCCTTGCTAGCCACAGGTGACCTGTCTCAGTCACCTGGCAGATGACTGGACTGCTTCTTGATAAGCCATGGCAGTTGATTACTTTCCTCACCCGTCCCCAGGGAGCCACACCTTTTCTTGATTCTACATATGTCTAAATCTGCAGATATCTGGAGCTATTTTAGCATGCTGAAAATACTGTCTGCAACGGGATGTTCCATCCAGGAAACCTAGGGGTGGAAGCCAAGATAGTCACTTTCTTGACATCTGACACTAGGTCCTGAGCTCCCTGATGTCTAATTAGAGGCATTCTCTGGTTATTTTTTTTTAAGCAGATAAATACACAGTACATTTCTTCTGGCCTGTCCGCTCAAGGTGTGCTGGAAGCATTGCTGCCTTAAAAGGAAGACCTTTCCCACTTTCAGAGCTTTCAAACTATTATTTGACCTACAGATAAACAAGGAGAGCAAGACAACCAGATGGAAAAGTGGAAGGGGGATGAGTGATAGCAAATATTGACACATGAATTGCTTATTAACAAGGCAAATTTTTCCCTTTATGAAATCAATTGTTAAAATGGGCACTTGCATTCCAAATTTACTTTTAATGGACCAGAATGATGTTATACCCAGGAAGAAACCGCCGCCAATACATCCATCCTTCTTCCAAAGGATTCAGAACAAAATGCAGTATCCACCTGTAATCACTCTACCTTTCAGTAAAATAATACTGCTGTGAGCACAAGCACTCTTGGAAAGGCTCTGAGCCAACACGCTGTTACCAAGGATAGCTACAGATGATGTAAAATAAATAAGATTCAGCAAATACATGCTGAATATTTAACTCATACAAGTGTCAGGGCGAGACGAATTTAGAAATGCAAAGAGAGGACAGAGCCCAATTTTGAACTTCATCTGAACCAGTGATCCCAAGCTCCTGCACTATTTATGAGGTGCCATCAGTCTGCAAGGAACAGCAGAGGAGAGAGCCAAGGATGTATTTTGTTGTTTTGCAACAACGCCAAGTTATTGGCCCAAATCATTCCCTGTGGAAAACGAGTAACTGCACCGGTAATACAGAGTTTGAAGGTAGACTTCTAATCCCTTCTCCGGTAGAAATCCTCCTCCGAAAAAATAATCTCCCTCGGATCAGTTAAGGTGTAAGAGCATCTTGTCTACAAAGCTGGTCCAGCAACTGAAAGTGCCTTGTACTTTATGTACCATAGAAAATACTAATTGTAACTACAGTAAGCCGTTTCTGGGGGTGGACTCCATTTTCTTGTTCTACTGTATCCAGTAAGTTGAAAATAATTGAATAAGATTGATTCAAAGAGAAAACCAGAAGAAAAGCAGCACAAACTAATGGATGCTCTAATCCAGGCTGACAAGAAAATCCAATCCAAAAAAAAAATATATATATATATATAGGCCCCCAGTACCTGTGAGATTCCAAATTCAGAATTACTCCACCTAAACTTCCTGTTCCAAACAGAGCTTGCTAAAATAAAGCTCCCTTCAAGTAGTCCAATGCAAGTTGATATAAGAACCGATCCACCCCTGCATCGATCTGTGACTATACAATCTCATTTGAAACACCCCAAAGTGCTGCGGGTTCTTGCTGGTTGTTCATTCTCAAGAGGATGGAAAATTGACAAGTACCCTGCAATCAAATAAAATGGGAAATTTGCTACCCAAAAGCACGGGTGCCTTTGGAGACAGGGCACCACGCAATACCCCTGGTGCAAATGAGCACAACGGTTGCATCCCATGTACTTCCAGGCCGTGATGCGCTATACTTTGATTCCACTGCCCTCCCGTTCACCACAACACAACACGGCTTTTTCAGATGCAAATTACGTCCAAATCACTTCAGTAATTGCAATGTAAAAAGCATCTGAACCACTCCTGAATTAGCTAGCTGGAGTTTGCACGCCCACACAGTTCAGCAGAGCCTACAAATCCCACTGCAGTGGTTCATCTACCCTGAACTCCACCATGCCATAACTGGTCTACTAGAAACATCAATATATGCTACATACGTTATAACTACTAACACACTTCACTACTACTGCTGCTGTTACACTATAAGACTTCTGTAAAGACAATTCCTTTATCTGAGCTGTGTCTATGCCAGACTGCTGTTACACCACTGACGGCATAATCTAAAACTAGTTGCTGATCCGTAACAGAGGCAAATATTTTCTTTTATGAAGTGATAAACAATTACAATGAAATTAAGTGACTTTCCACATTCACAGAATGGATGACAGAGCAGTAAATTAAACACGAGCCCTGAATTTCAAAACATTAGTTACTATTTACTCAACACATATGCCCATAGCATAGCAGGTATGTAGTAATCAGAGGAGCTTTTACCTACCCTGTGAACCTTTCACTGCTGACACCAGGCTCTAGAAGCACAGTTTAAAAGATTAAATACTGTCCTTTTCCACTAGGATGATGTCTGCAATGTGTAACTGAAGATTTCGGTCAGAAATACAGCACTAATTCCTCTTCACTGCCTAACACCTCATGGTCCCCACCACCCCCATGTAGGTAAGCGCAGTGCCTGTGTCTTTGCTGCTGCTGAGTTGAGGAGCTCTTTCCAGCATGACAATGCAGAGCTCCTGGGACATCAAAATGTCAGAACCTTATTGCTCACTGAAATTCTAATCTACTTCTCTTTCTCTCTCTCCACATTCTTTACCACCAGCTACAGAGATGTTAAAAAATAGTACGAGATCTGATGCAACACAAGTGGGTAGCAGCAGTCTCTCTTGACTCCACAATCTTTCTAGAGCTTGACAACCAATGAGGAAAACACAAATTAGCTTCTCTTTCTTGCTCCTCTTCACAGACAGAGCACAACAGCAGAAATTAGCTCATTCCCCAGTCACCATAATACTCCGTTACTCGGGCTGGAAACAGTAACTGAAATAACGGAAAAGTCTCTTCATGGCAAATGTATGTAGATTAGGAAAACACTGTAGACTCACTAACGTTAACATCATCCTTTAAAAAATTTAAAAGTCACAATATCACTAAAGGAAAACTGTAGAACTCTCCGTGATACATCTTTCCAAGGGTAAATCCTTCAGAATATTTCAGACTGTTTGCACTCAAACTACCTCTAAGCCCCCACAAATCCACTGTTACTGTAACATGAACAGCGCTTGCATAAAAGCTACCCAAAGTTAAGATGAAGAGTGGAGGCAGAAATTTGCAGGAAAAAACAGAAATTAGAGATGTAGAAACATAAGAATTGAAGATACGAAGATAGCTGTTCAACAATACCTAAGCGTCAAAGACACAAAGATGAAATTTTGTAGCCCGAGAAAGTCAGACACGTAACTCCACAGGAACCAAGTGACCGACTTGTCCACATGGTTCCAAAACCCCAGGCTGGTGTTCACCACCACCTACAGGCACCCAAGTGTTTCTGAGACGTGCTTGGCCAGCGCAGCACCAGTCAGCTTTTCTCTCATATGCAAACAGAACCACAAGCACTCAGGGCTAAAAGTACCACCACACCTTCAGCAACAACACAGGGCCACGAGATCTTGCTTACGTCTTATTTGATACTTCAGATGCCAGGGTGCTGTCTTATGCCACACTGGTGACAGCAGTTCAAAGACTGACATGAAGAAACACCCTTCCAAATCATCAACACAATATTCTTATTGTACCCCGGTTTTCTTTGCAATTATCATCCTGTGGTATGAGCTGAATAGATAATAACGCAGTCATGGAGGAAGCTGGGAAGAGTCCCATGAGGAACCAGGAGCATTTCAGTTCTGACAACTAGATGCAATATGGTACCCTGGAACAGTCCAGAGCTGTTCAGTGAAGTGGACCTGTTTCTTTATACAATCTCCCCTACAGAGAGCCTAGGCATGCTTGCAGGAACACAAACGAGGCTCCAGGTGATGAGCACAAAATAACCAATTGCAAGGACATGCTGGGCATGGGAAGAGCAGCTCACCCTCATTCTGCTGCCACTTGACAGCTGCAGGGTTTGATTTAGACATCAAAGGTATCTCCAGCCAGAGCCTTTGGGTTAGATATCCCTCATTGTTGAAAAGCTGGGGACTCATATTGTTATTAAGGACAGCAAAACAACAACCACCCCACAACACCCTTGTGCTTCCTTTAGGAAGCCTGGGCCACAGCACTGCAAGATGCAGAAGTTTCACCAGAGGCTAACACAGCATCCTAACGTACCCTGTTAAGATGACACACTGCAGCTATTTTGCCTTCCTGCTACTCCACATACAGCAGCTTCTTTTCTTCCCCTGCCATCTGCTAGTTTGCTGCAGCCTGCTGGGACAGGACTGCTCTCTCCTTTTCTCCCCTCCTTGGCTGCTCAAAGGGACAATGATAGATCCCACCATTTCCAGCTCATACACTCAGCTTTCCTCCAGCTGCCTCAGAAACATTAACCAACGCAGAGTTACTCCTCTGAACAAACAATGCTCTGCTCACCTCTGCCGTACCCATGTGCTCCACCAGAATTACGTTCTAGGTACTGAAACACCTTGTAAGTGATTAGCAAGGAGGTAATTGCTGCTTTAAGAGGACACACCTTTCCCTCTTATCCTCAGATGTCATTGACTAACACAGGTGTTAGTCCTACCTGCATCACAGGAAGCACCAGAAAGAAATGAAGGCAAGCAGGGGCAACAATGACTATACACAGCTTCTAAGAAGGGAAGGGTAGTAAGAAGAAACCAGGAAAAAAAAATAAAAATAAAAAAAAAAAAAATCAGCCAGGTAGATGAACAGCAATCTTCAAACATCTGTTATTCTGAACCTCAGTATGAGATGCATAGCAAATAACTATTTCTTCTTCTGATCACTACAACAGCTCAAAATAGAAAAGATAAGGGCTAGCTAGACTCCACCACACTTGCAGCCAGTCAGGAAAGAAATTGGAATGTTTGCCATTAACTATTCTATTAGTCAGGTCGTTAGAAAGAAGAACAGCTGATCTAAAAATAAAGTCAATATCGGCTGAGTCTAAACAATCTTCAGCGTTTAACACACATTCAAGCAATGAACACTATTATTCTGTGCTTGTAACCACATGCCCCCAAGTCAATAACGGCTCCTCAACATCTGACCTCTTTTTAAAGCAGATTTACAAGGAAGTATAGTGAAAGTGTTCCCAGTCAGCTGGTGAGAAAGTATTATGCAGCATGAGCACACAGCAAACCACTGCTAGTTCTTCCAATCTGCAAGCTTAGGATAAATCTTGCATTCAAAAAAAAAAAAAAAAATTTAAAAATTAAAAAAATGAGCGGGTGATAGCAAATATACTCAGCCCTCCAGTTGAAAATAAAACCAAATCGACCTTGGAGAATATTTATGATGCCATCAAATGCCTTAAACCCCCAAAGCTTTTAACTACAGTTAACCTCTTTCAGTATGTTCTTCAGCGAGCAACCACCACCACCACCGTACCTTCACGACGCGCTTTTTGCGCTGGCAGCTCTCAAAGCACTTCCCGCAGAAGCACACAACCCAAACGCAGCTTTCTTTGGGGTGAGAAGCCACCACCACAGAGCCACCCGACACAAAGGTGAGTCCTACAGCACGCCTTCATTTATCACAGATTTTCCTCCTTGCCCATCCTTACGCACCGGCAGCCAGCAAATAAAAACCGACCACAAGCAATCATGCATGCCCAGAGTCTTGCATTTCATCTCCGTTCTGGAGAGCTCCTTCGGGGGCGGCCCAAGCGAGCCCCGACTTACCCAGGCCGTCCCGGGGAGCGCAGAGCGGGTGCGGGTGGGACAGGAGCCGGGAGCACAGAGCCGCTCGGGGCTGCGGGGATGTCTGCGCGGGGCCGGCAGCAGCCTGCTGCTATCTGGACAAAAAGCTGCACCTTCCTCAAAAAAAAACAACCAAACCACTCGTAGCTCCTTGACGGCCCCACAACCTGTTCCTCTATTTACGCCGTCGCGGACCGCGACTGAGAAGATGCTTTTACTGTCACGGGAGATGAAGGCTCTGGGAGAAGAGCGGCTGGCAGCTTTACTCACACACCGATCTCTCTCCGTGCGAACGCACTTTGTCGGCGGATGGAAGTGTGATATTGCCATAACCTACCGAAGGGAAACAGTCTCCTAGTTTTCCCAAGGGGCACCGGCTCCCCCTCCCAGCCGTACCCCAGCTCCCGCCGGCCTCGTCCTCCTCCGAGGCCTCCCCACGCAAACCTCTGCGGTTTCAGGGCACCGCAACTTGCCCCGGCTCCCCAGGCACGGCTCGCCCGGGGACACCGCGTCCCCGGAACGCCACCGACCCCCGAGGGCACCCCCGGCACCGCCAGGGCAGGGCCCAGGGACCTCCAGTGCCCCGGGCCCCGCCGGGAGAAGACGAACCGCAGCCGCCCTGCGCTCGGAGGGGCCCGGCCAGCCCGGGCAGGGACGCAGCCCACCCCCGCGGACCGGAGCGTGCACAGGGACATCCGTGACTCCGGGCACCTGCCCGCTGCTCCCAACTCCGGGCAAACTCCCGCCGGGCCGGGGCTCGGGGCGCCGTTCTCCGCGGCGGGACCGGGACCCCGCTGTGGAGGCAGCGGCCGCTCCGCCAAAGAAATGCGGCTAGAGAGGAAAACAACGGCGCCGAGAGCAGCCCCTACCCCAGCCCTGCCTGCAGCCCGCTCCCATTACCTTAGCAACCGCGCCGCCGTCCCCTGCCTCGCCTCGCTTCGCCTCGCCTCAGGGGCCGGGGGGGGCCCGCACCATGGCGGGAGCACGCGGGCGGGGCCGGCGTTTCCCCGGGGCTCTTCCCCGGAGCCGCCCGCTCTCCTCAGCGCCGCCCGCGGGCCCCGGCCGCTGTCAGCCGCTCCGGGGCGGGGGGACGAGGCTGCCGGCAGCCGCCTTAGTGCCCGCCACCCTTTTTTTTGGGGGGGTGGGCGTGGGGAGGAAGATGGAGGCCGGCTGGGACGGGGCGTGTGTGTCCCTGTCGGGGGAGCCGCGGGCCGGGGTCTCCCGGAGCCCGCTGAGGGGAAGCGGCCCCCGCTGCGGAGGGTCGCGCCGCTCCCTTCGTGCCCTCCCCGCCCCGGAGCGGGAGTAGCCGCCTGCCCCGGTGCCTCACGGCGGAGGCAGGGCCGGGCGGGTGGCGGGAGCGGGCCGGGGCCGGGCGCCGTCCCCTCGGCTGGCCCCGCTCGGGAAGCGCTACCTGTGCCCTGTCTCCTCTCTTCCCCCAGGACGGTCCCGCACCCTCCGCGGTGAAGAGAATGGCCGTGACTCTGGAGCAGGCCCAGCGGGTGGGCTACACCTGCCTGAAAGCACTCCTCAGGTTCGCTTTTATGGTCGCCAATAACCTGGTTGCTATTCCGTCCTACGTCCTGTATTTAATTGTGCTGCAGCCCCTCCGAGTGCTGGACAGTAAGAGCTTCTGGTATATCGAAGGAGTGTTGTTTAAGTGGCTTTTAGCTATGGTGGCTTCCTGGGGCTGGTGGGCAGGATATACAGGTAAGAATGTCATATTAATTTGAGATATACAAATGTAAAAAAGTAAATAAATGTCAATATGCAGATGTTGTAGTATGGGAACGTGTAGGGGAATTTCTATGGGTGGTGGGTATGTGGGATGTTTTTCTTTCAGGTTTTTTTACACAGGTGCGTTGTATTTCGGGATTGAGATGCTGGGTGTACTGAAAAACTCTTTTAAAATAATAGGCGTAATGTGTTAAGTAAGAGTTTCTCCATCAATGTTTTGTCTTAGCATAATAAAAAAATGTGATTTTTCTAAAGTATCCTGAACCCTTTGTTTTAGTGTTACATGAAAAAGGCTCAAAAGAGAGTTGATTGTACTTGTGCATATAGCTGACAGAGATGAAGTTTGCTTTATTAGGTCTGCGCATCTCTAAATCACCTCCACTTAAAACTATCGGGGGACAAGGCAAAGAAGTTTGACACAAAGCTTGTGTCGAAATAGCAGGTCTTCTCTTCCTTGCAACAGTGACTGTCTTTTCCCCTCCTTCTGAATGGAGGGAAACAGAGGGGACCTTTCATACAAATAGTGATACACAGTGTTTCTCAACTGTATGGCTCTTCATTTACTGTTAGCAGACCTAATTATGGAATCTGTAGGGTTGTTCCCCTCTGCATGCTTGCTTTGCAGTTATTACTGAGCTTATTTTGCTTGTTAGTATTCATAGACTCATCAAGGTGATGGACTGAAGTGAGATATTAAGGAAGGCTCTCTAGTCTTGTCCTCGAATGCACTGATGTTCATCCCGGCTACTGCACTTTGTGCAGGAAAACAGCCATCAGTTCTATGTATGTGCTTAGTCCTTGGAAAGGGGAGGAACTAAATCTACTGAGTGCAAAATATGAACAGCCCTCCTAAAATTCTTTCCCTCTCTTCTGCCCAGGCTGCATCTGCAGGTCTTGTCCACGTAAACAAGGGAAAAAAGGAATGGCAGCACAGAGCTGTGGAGTCTGGTCAGACTCCTGATTAGTCATAAGGTCAGTGTTGACTCAGATGGAGCGCCCTTTCTGTTAGGCTGCAACAGCTGAAGCTCCTCTGGTAATGTGCCTTTTGGTACCCTGTCGTATGCCTTTCTGAGATGCAGAGAGTTTCTGTGGATACTCTAGGTGAGCTTCTGGTTCTTCCTAAGGAGGTAGTGGCAGCAGCAAGCTAGATTCTGGTCTGTTGAGCTAGAGCTGTTGCAACATTGCTCTGCTTCAAAATTGCCTTGCCTGGTGCAGCTCAAGCTTTTCCAGATATGCTGTTTTGAAAATCTTTTTATATATTTATATTTGCTCGTTAAAAGAAGTCCACATGGTGTTTGCAGTGGCAGGTATATTTCTGAAAGTCTGCTTTATGCCTTAAAGGGCAAAGGCCTTCCAGAAGGAAGGAATGACTTTCAAGGTGTCATGCGTATCGTGAATTGGAAATGGGAAAGTTTATGGGCATAATGGTAGTATTAAAGTCATACAGCATATGACCCCGGGGATTTGCTGTCTATATTGAACGTGCTAGTTAAAATTCAAGCCATTGTCCCATGACGATATGGTTGTCAATTTTTGAAAGCAGTTTCCTTGGGATAGTTTTACTGCTGACTGCAGAACTGTGTGGTTTCTTTTGCCCATTGCTTGGAAAGTGGTCTTAGCATGATCTGCATATCCTAGAGTCTTCCTGAAGCATCGGTTGATTGGTGTTGCTGACCTATCCTGACAATTTGAAATCCTTTGTTTTACAGTCTGGAAATATCTTAGTGTGTTTGTTTGAAGTATCTGTTACAAACAGCTACACAGAAGTGTTTTCTGGGTAAGGAGGCCCTTCTTTTCACTATAAAGCATGGCTGTTTGGGGGAAGATTTAAGCAAATGCTTGTACTTGTCTCAGTTTAAAGATATTTTATTTGATATGAAGATATAAACGTGTTTTATACTGAAAACTGCAAAATAGGAAGAAGAGCTTATTTCTTTTGTTGATTCTTTCTCTCCCCTCGTCAGTGCTCGCCAGCACATGCAGAACAAACCCAGAAAGCGGACATCTTTCTGGCTTCGACATACGTAGACAGAATAATTTGTGTGTTTGTTCCCAGACTGATAGATTTATAGAAGACTGTTGCTAGGTCCTCTCTCTTTACAGAATACAATATAACTATATCAGAACTGAATACTACTTTATTAGAGTTGGTGTCTAAGACTTGCAGTGGTACGTCTGAAAGAGGCATTGCTACAGAATCGCTCTGTTTTTAAGTCCAAAACCTAGGTCAAAGATAGGCTTCAGTACGTTCCATCTTGGCAAAAGCAGACAGAAAATAGTATGTATGTATAGGTTCATTGAGAAGATTAGGGATTTTTATTTTCTTTTGTGTAGCACAGCTGTTGGTGAGTTGTTTTTTTTGTTTTCCTCTTGATTGAGAGGGTAACCAGCTAAATAAGCTTACTTGTTTTTTAGTTGGAGGTAGTGTTCCACTTCAGTTGTGTTGAACGTGGTTTTTGTTTTTTAAATTGATTTCATTTTACCCTTTTCGAGCTTGGGTCATCTATGGGGTGAGACGTGACATAAACCGTTGGTAATTAGGTACATGAACTCAAACGGCAAAGTATATTCGCAGCGGACTTTAAAATTTTTTTTTTTTCCCATGTAAGTTTGTGTGTAATGTGTAGGAGAGAACTGAACACCAAATTAAGGAAATATGGTGAGTGCTAGGTTTTCCTTCTGGGCTTCGTTGCTGTTGTGCAATTGTTGGTATATTTTATTGAATAAAGCTGGAAGAGCTGAGGAAGACTCATGAACTAGGTCTTCCCTTCTCCCCACCCCCGCAGAAACCTGTGTTTTCATGCTAGGATCCTAGAGGATTTGTCACAGAAATTACATGATCTGTGTCTGTATCAGCAGCTCTAATCTGTGCTTTTGGATGAACGTAGGTGTTTCTGTTTGCAGATGCACTTGGTGTTATGTAAAGAGATAGTGTATAACTGGACAAGCAAAGTACAGGAAGAGAAATTGTAAAGGTCACTCTCCTTTCCCTAATCTTTTTCTTCTTAAGTTGCAAGTATGAGAGAGAACTTGGGTATAATTGGTTGCCTTTGATTTTTAAAGGGCAGAGTATGATAAATATCTGTGTTGTTCTCTTGAACTCTCTAATGTTTCTTATGAAAAGGAAAACCGAGTGTCTTTTAATGAAGAATGTTCAGATAGTCTAGCAATGTTATTTTATTTTTATATGCTTTCGGAAAGCCTTTCTTATAACTCCTCGAAGCCTTTTTCTTTTTTTAAGGCTTTTTGTATAAACGTATTGCTCTCGTTGTCAGAGCTGTTCAGTTAGGACACTCAATCTGCATATTACTGTGATTTCAAAGGCACCTTTGAATAACACTTCTAAATATTTTCCTGCATTTGTTGGAAGATGGATTCTAAATAAAGCAAACTCAAGAGTGCTTAATCCTTTGTTGGCAAGTCCCTTTTTTTCCATATACTATAATTTGTCATTTAATATACAAGTAAACCAGAAACCACTAACAGTGCGGTAGATGTAGTGGGAGAGAGTTGGAGCATATCTGTGGAGGTGAATTTCTCATGACCTCCTGCTCAAGGACAAAACTAGTTTCGATGCAACCATCTTCTAGATTTATACTTCTTTGAGCAAGTAACTATTGCAGACTGAATTTTAGTATCCCCGTATCTAATCAAATTGCTAAAAACAGGACTGCTAGAGAAGTCGCTTTGTTTAAATGCAGTCAGAACAACTGCTCTGTTTTCTCCTGCTGTCTAAATGCAGGAGTTAGCCAATGATAGTGTTATTGCGGTACTGGGATGGCAGAGAAATCTGTTAGCAATGCAGTCTTGATAGTCCTGAAGCTAATCTTGTGCTTCCCTCTGCTCCGCACAGCTCGGTCCCACTGTAGAGAGCAGTGGTGTGTGCCCAGCCTGTACCCGGGAGGAGCTGCTGGAGGATGAGTGTCCTCAGTCCGCAGCAACCATCAGCGCTCTTCTGCCTGTCAGAGCACCAGAGAAGTGTTGCGTCTGCTCAGGAGGCTTGCGTGCTTCTTGGGAAGGGGTTTCCTTGAGGGTTGCGCTTGGAGTATTGCACGCTCTAGCAGTGAAGGGGACAACTCAACAGAACCTTCTGTTTCAGGCTCTTGCAAGCATGCACAGTTGCAATAATGCCAGACTGGTTGGTGGGATGATGAAGAGTGACACACTTCTCTTACCATACGTAAAAAAGGTGCTAGTGGTGTGAGTATGCTTACTGGTGTCATGATGCAGTGCTTAATAAAAAGTGAGCTAATCCTGTGGTATTGCCTGTTACTGTTCTGTGTCAGCCAAGAAGGTGACATTTAAATAGTGTCTGTAGGAATATTCTAGTTTTGTCAAGTGAGGAGAATTTTCCTTTCTTTGTTATTCAGCCAAGCAGAGTAAAATTGAGATCTGGATTTTTTTTGTTGTGTCCCCCCTCCTCTCCCCTCAAGTGATTTAAAATTTACTGGCTGATTTGCATGTATGATTAAGTAGCGACCAGTCTGTAACTTTTTCAGGAGTCTGTTTTTTCTTTGTTTCCATTTTGTCAGTCAACAGCCTTGACTCCTCTAATCTTCTAAGAATGCAAATATTTTTGTCTTCCAGAACTGTAAAAGGTATAGGTGGAGATGCTGTGACAACACTTCTCTGTGTGCTGTCTGTGCTGCTTCTCGTGACAAGTCGGCCCCTCTCCTCAGGCAGAAAGTGCAGCAGAAGCTGGAGAACAGCAGATCAGATAAAGTAAATTTTTGCCCCAAATAAGGCAGGAGACGTGTTATTTCAGGAGACCTATCTATGCCTCTAACTCTGCCATTGTTTTCTACCCTCCTCTGTTCCAACAGCGTGATTTTAACTGGCGATAGTTTGTTTTCAGGGCTGGTCACCGTTCTGAGGACTGGGCAGGGAGGACATGGGGGAAACAACTCGTGTTTTTGAGGTCAGACAGTGTGTGAAATGGAGAAACAAAATTGTCCTTGTTTTGTGTTTTCTCTGAATGCATGAAAATACCTAATGTGACTCAGTAGGTTTGGATGGCAACATACCACACAAACTTTTAGTTTATGCAGTGGGTATCTGTTGAGTTTTTGGGCAGTCCCTGGCTTCAATGCAGCTTTCTCTGATGTGTGTGATTTACATGTAGCTTATGCTGAGATGCAGGGATCTTTGAATTGAATTTGCTGTTTGTAAGAGGAAGTTCGTGTGTAATTTGTGAGCTGTCTTGATAAGAAAAGGCCAGAGTTGAATGAATCAGGACACTGGAGCCGATTCTGCTGTGGCCTCAGAGCAAAGGCTCATTGTGCCTTTGCGCAAGAGGAGGTAAGCAGGACAGTGAACTTACTGTCAACTGCTTTGCGCAAGCGATCATCTGTAAAGCGTGCTATACGGTGACCCTTGTCCTATTTTGATAATAGGTAAAATCACACCAGGAAACTCTTATCTCTCCTTTTTTGGAACGTGAGTTACAGGATTTACCAAACTGCTTTGTAGTTCATCTCGTGTCAGCAACATCTCAAACGCAGTAAAGTTTATATTTCATTTTCCTATCATATTATTTAATTATAAAGGATCATTCAAAAAAAATAGGTATTCAGATGCTCTCTGAATTTTATTTTTAGAATGCTACTGCCTTCTGGCACAAAACTTAGTATAAAAGCATACAGGTTTGGGTTTTGGGGGGTTTTTTTGAGTGGATTGGTCTCTGCTCCCATTTCACCTAATCTGGATAACACTGGTGCAAGAGTACCAAATCTGCCACATCTGCCTAAGGATAGTAAAGATGAAATTGAGGAATACCTATACAGAAAGGTGTGATATTTACTTTCTAAGGCCAGGAATGGCTGTGGGATGCTTCTGAATCAGTTCGTGTGCTAGCAGCCAAAGGAAGAAAAAGTTTTGGGAATTCTGGGTGCTATTCCTGCTTATGGCTGAGTTTGCTATTTTTAGGATATGCTTTCACCCCTCCTGGTTCTTCTGGGCCTTTGTTTTTAGCATATCTATTCATGCTAGTCATCTTACTTCTCCCTTCGTTGCTGGTTGAGTGCCTAAAAGGATATGACTAAGAATACCTGAGAGATGTGTCTCTGTTCTCTGTACCTTTTCTTGTTCTTTTTCTTCTAGGAACCATGTGAAATACTTACAGGAAAACTTTTGCCCGCCCTGGTTTGGAGAAGCAAAATCTTAGGGAGTTAAATTCTTTGTCCACAAATTATTTGCAGGGTGTATGAAGGAGGATTTTTTTTCCACTTTGACAGTGTTACCATGTCTGTATTGGAACATGTCAGAAAAGGATGCCTTTATGTCAGAGATTCAATTTCTCATTCTCATTTAATGTAATTGTTCTAATGCATAGAAATTACAGATGTTTTTAAGGAAACTGGAGTCAAAATTGTGTGTTTAATGTGGGGGATAAAACCTATTTTCTCTGTCATTTTGTCCTGGGAAATAAATTTTTCAGAATGCAACTCAGAGGAACGAAATATATCACTTTCCTTTTCTTTGTCAGACGTGTGTGAGGGACAGAGAAGTCTTGCCAAAGGTTAGTTTCGCAGGGTTTTAAGCAGCTGAAAACAGGATTTTAAAAATGGAAGACTTGTGCAACCTTAATTAGACAGGGTAGTTAGTAAATCCTTTATGGAATATAAGCTTAGTGGTGTAACTTTCCAGTGTGAACTGAGCCAAAATACAGCTCCGAGATATGTAATCTGCTTGCGTTTATTACAGTGGAATATAAACTCTTAATGCTTAAGATGACATGTCAACTGTGGGATTGCGTAGGAATGTAATTGCACTGCTGCTGCAGTCACCACCGCTGAGATAATAGTCCAGCCATTTGTATATGCAGTTACTGAAATAAATAAGGCTGATATTTTTGCATTTCTGAAATGTTCCATGACACCAGTGAGGGATTCTGCATATGAGGCTGGGTTTTTTGTTTGTGGGATCTTTTTTGCATTTTATTCTCTTCCTCTACAAGCATTTCAAGCCAGGGGTGCTACTGAGGAAGGCCTGTCCCAGCCTTTCAGACTCATCCTACCGCCACTGCTTCAGTTTGCTCAGCCAAATATTTTGATGGTTGTGTGGTGATCTGGATCACAGCCCTGATCCACACTAAAACTACGCCCCCCCTTTTTTTTTTTTTTTTGCCTTCCTACTGTGTGACTTACAAAACACAGTCCCTAACCCAGTTCATTCTTTGGGTGTGGTGAAAGAAGGTGCTGGGTACAAACAGCAGAGAGAAAGAGGAAGGAACTGCAGCTTTTGATGACAGCACCAGCTTTAATGTATTTGTTGAACTGCTTACGGCCCCAATTCAAGAGAGGAGTCCTGTGTGGGATAGGTGTTCTAGTATGTGGAGAAAATGTCACTGAAGTAGACTTCCTCACCTTTTATACTATTTTAACTGGTTAGTGTTGTTTAGATGGGAAAAATGCCTTTTGCAAAGTTCCTTTAGAGAAGAAAACTAAGTAGGGTGAGAACAATGGGTTATCATAAGCTGAGAACTGGTTGATAAAGGAGTAAAAAGACCAGTGTTCATTTTGATGAAAGCTTAGCAGTGGGGTTCCTCTGAAGTTTTGTATGTGTGCTGTTTGAGTTTGTCAGCTACAGAGGCAATTCTGAAGAACTTCAGAAGTACTTCAGCTGTGTGAGTAGCCAACAAAATGCAGAAGTTGTTCAGAGTTAAAACAGTCCAAAGAAACATTTAAGTAAAGCAGCAGTTTAGGAAAGAGATTAGTATCATGGTGGAGAGCTTAAGGAAGGTTTTGGCTCGGTGCACAGCTATACGTTTTGTTACAGAATGCGTAAAGAACAAGATGAAGAATGGTGATAAAAGTCTTACTGGTTCAACTTCACATTTTGCTGTTTTTGTCTCAGTTGTTTTAAAGCTTTTGAAAAATTAAGAAGAGGCTCGAAGAGGGTCAACAGCTTCATTAGTGCAAGTTGAAAGCAAATCATTCAGAGCTGAACTGGACTCAGAACTTAACTGGACAAATGAGTGATTCTGTTTTGTGGGCAGAATAGAACAGAAGAGATGCAACCTCCCTGCCTCTGTGTAAAGGAGACTTTTAATGTCGTTGGAAGATAGAAAATTCAAGCCTTTAAGATTTAATAAGACAGCAGTGCCAGGGTGTTTTGTTAGTTTGTTTTCTTAAATACTTTCATTATGCCTTTTCACAAATGTTTACAGGATAGTGCCCCTGGTGTTACTTCTTTTGAGTCATGCAACATAATCTGAAAGCTTCTTGTTTAAATGTTATAGTTCTAAAAAGTAAGGAATTGTCCCTGTTTAAGGACTCTAATAGTTTAAGATAGCTTAGAGATTCACCTCAGTTTTGTAATATAAGTAAAGGGGGAGAGGAAAGCCTAATAGCTTTATTACTGCTTCTCACTTGTGCAGAACTAAAAATAGAAATGGTGTGCTAAGAGCAAGGGCCAGCGCTGCTGCTGTTTGGGAGGACTTGGTTCTAGAAAGTTGAATCATTAGGACAATGGCATGAGTGCTTGTGGATGGTGTGGGTTTTTTGGTGGCAAAAATGAGGATTTTAGCAGAGGTTTTAAAATTTAGTTCCATTTGGTTTCTAGCATCCTGAAGTTACAAGCTTGTGCAGTTTCTGTAAGTCTGTCATGTCTGTGCTTGCTTGCCAGATCTGGGAGAAAAAATATCCACTAATATTAAGAATATGTGTTTTTTATTAATTTAAGCATCAGTTATGTTTGAGCATGGTGTTTAGGGTGGACCAATAAACACTATTTTAATATAATTTGGTGACTTAGGTATTTTATTATCTATGTAGATCAATTTGACAGTGTTTGAAGCATAGTTTCCTGATGGGATTAAGCTACTTAACAGCTATTCTTTCTCTCACCTCTCCCACACTTCTGATTTGGTGCATTGAAAGGCTGTCTGTGATTGAGCAGGTGGTTCAGTTTTCAGACATAATGGTGTTCTCACAAGTTTTGTGAAAATTGGCAGCTGAGCAGAGGAGGGATTGATTCAAGTTAGTGCCTCAGCTGAGGGTAGCACAGGCAGCTTTGGCCATCGTATGTCTTGTTTGACATCTGTTGCATGTCCAACCAGTCTATCAGTGGTTTTGCATTTGCCGCAGTGCCAGAATTTCTTGTCCAGCCCATTGAGGAGAAGGAGGTTAGATAACAATTTTTTGGGAAACTGGGCTTTGTTACTTCTGCTTCTACTGGAGCAACACATTAATCTGGCAGTGGCAGTTGGTGTGTGAAGCATTATCCTTTCCTTTAGATGATGTTTAGTCCACTTTTGCTTATTATAGCCTTTTAGATCCAAAAGGTATCTGCAGATAAAGTCTTAATATTAGGATATTAGGGTGGTAAAAGAATTTAAAGTATTGTATTTTTAAGACTTTCTACTCTGTGTATAAAACAGGAGCTGATGTAGCCTCCTAAAAGGAGGACTGGAAGGGCATCAACCTGACTGAAGCTCTTAAGGAAGAACAGAGATGCTCAGATGCCTGTAGGCAGGGCAGAGCCAAAGAGAAAGTCAGTTCTGAATCTGACCCAGGGACATGTAGAAACATGAGGCTTGAGGTGTATTTAAGGAGACATTGAGGTGTGTTTGAGTATTTGAGTTGTATTGAGCAGCGTTGTGGGTGGTAAGTGGCATGAGAAGGGTCAAGGAAAGTTCTGTACCGACTGCACAGCACACGGGAAGGCATTGCATTAGAAAGGTGGCCTCTTGAGTTCTGTACCTGAATCTTGTCTATTTTGATATGCGTAAATGCATATAGATGGCCTGGCAAAACTCCAACTCTGGTAACTGCCAATTTGCTTTCCGAATGCGTTGTTCTTTCATATCCATTTTTATTTCCTGTGCTTGTCTCTGGCAGAAAATTCACTTGTTGTTCCTCCTAGCAACAGCTTTACT
Organism: Coracias cyanogaster; assembly: GCA_033124195.1. Lineage (NCBI taxonomy): Eukaryota > Metazoa > Chordata > Aves > Coraciiformes > Coraciidae > Coracias > Coracias cyanogaster. The sequence continues at coordinate 15,354 of JAVSBS010026249.1, read as the reverse complement.
TGGAAATAAATATAACCGTAGCCTGTGTATACACTAATATAATATGAAGGATCTGTGAAGTTCAGTTTGTATTTGTAAAAATACAGATGCAGGTACAGTTAATATAAATATCTGCTAAGCCTTTTGCATGTAGTGGATTACACAAAAACAAAGGGATGAATATTTTCTTGTTGTTGTTTTGAGACTCTTCAGATAATCCTAATACTTTCGTCTTCTAGTAATGTAGGAAAGGAATGTGACAACAGTGAGGCCGTTGCTCAGGTAATTTTTGGGTGTGTTTAAAGATCTTTTGATGCCTACCTTGGGCATCTGGAGTTTGGCAGGTTTTTTTACAGGCTGGAGAAGCATTTCTGTCCCTCATCTATTTCTGAGGGAGAAAATAATGAAGTGTGCCCCTTCCCCCCCCGCTTTATTGCTTACATTCTTTGCAAATGTTTTAAAAGCCTCCTGAACTTTAAAAGCTAAAATGCAGAGCTGAATTCGCGTAACCACAAGTGGTGCTGCCATGCATCACTAAGGCTAAGGGTTATTTGAGTGGCTGCTGTGGTGAAGAAGGAACCATAGCAGGTGGCCTGCTCCTTCCTTTTCCAACCCTTTACCACCCTCTCTTGATACCTCACAAAAACAACGTGGTAAATCTGCGTGTCTGGTCACTCGCAGCGTTTGCTTTGAGGTGTGGTTTCTTTGAGCAAGTAGGGAGGATTTAGTTGGATAGGTAGAATTCCATGTTTGGAGTGTGTTGACCAAAGCTCTTACTCTGTGGGAGTGCTAAACTTTCGTTGCTTGAATAAATTTATTTTTTGCCTAGTTTTGTTTTTGTATGAGGAAAGTAATTTGTAACGCTTCTGGGGAGTGCTTCATGAGTAAGCCAAGGCACTTGTAGTCACAGATCGTGACAAGTTGTGTGGAAAGGGCTTACAGTGCCTGTTGCTACCCACGGACTTAGGAGTATTCACATTACTCATTTAATTGTAAAGTGGAACTTTGAGATTCGTAGTATCTCAAAATTGCTTGTGGCACACGTGCTATATTGAAGTGGAGAAGTCCATTGCCACAGGCTTTCACGGCTCTGTTGTTCAGCCCCTTTGTGGATGCTCTCCAGAGAAGCTGCTCTGCAGTGAAGTACTGTTTTTAGTTGAAGCGCTCTGAAGTCTGTTCTTTTTGTGTTCATCCAGCATTTGGCTACTGTCATTTTTACCATTTGTTCCCAATGCCTAGGAAAACTTTTTGATCTGAAATGTGGCTTTTTTTTTTTTTTTTAAATTTGAGGAGGGAGAAGAGAGAGGAAGAGAACCCTCAATTACTGTTATTGCAGCAGCGTATTTCAAAATTGGGACTTGGGTGTTTCATTGAAAGGTGCATTGAATATTGGGCTGTGTGCTGAGGCTGAAGGGCAGGTATTGGAGCCAGCCATTCAGAATGTTTGTATAAATGTGCTTGTATTGAGTCTGACCATTTTATGCCAGTAAAAAGTACTGCTGAAACTCCCAGTAAGACAGTCGGCCACAGATCCAAGGTATTTTTTGCAGTTGTCAGCAGGTGTAAGAGGATTACTTGTTTTGTAATAGTAACAGATGCCAGAGAGCTAAACTTTTTTAAAATTAGGAACTGTAAACTTTCTGCTGCTGCTTTGAGGTACATCAGCTAGAATAATCTAATGGGAGAGGCTGCTTTTTCTGCTAATTACTTCATTTGTGATAGCCTGAGAGTGCCATTAAAGGTGTTGCTTCTGAGTTTATGTTGAAGGACTTCTGTTACTGGCAACCTGAAACGTGGCCACACGCTTAAGAGTTGCTGAGCTGCTACAGGATAACCTGGGGTAAATTTTAAATGTGGTAAGATGCTTTGTTGGCTTGAATAATTTGATTCACCGTACCTGCAAAGGTACTGGTTTAAGTTCCCAGTTAGAATTCCTGTCATAGACTTTCCAGCATGCTTTTCTAACTTACTGGGGCCTCTTGTTTTAATAATAAGGACTTGCATAAACAGAAACATAAACCTGAATGTTGGAATTTGCTGTTATGTTAATCTGCATCATAAGCGTCTTACTGTTTTATGATTAAATTATTTTAATTAAATTTGTGGTAACAAATTTAAAAACAAATTTGAACTGAACGTCACTTTCCCCCTGGCCTTTCTAAAATCCATTATTTGAAAAGAATGAACATAGTATCTAAAAAGTCTAAGGGGAAATTATTTTATAGTTCTTATTTGTGTTATAACTGCTGTTGTAAAGACTGTTTGTAGCACGGATGAGAAGTTTATTGAAACCTAATGGTGCGAACATTTCAGGCTTCCTTTAAAAGGTTTGTCCTTCTGCTTCCTTCCATCTGTATCCAGTTATTTTTTGATACTTTGCATGTCTTTCATTGTTAAGTTTTCCCCTCCATGCTGAAACTTGGAAGTGCCCAATGACTTGATTCTGTTTTGTGGTATATGGCAGAACCAACCCAGTGAAGCTGGAGGATGCTGCAGAGGTGTGTATGGGGTTGAGAGGAGAATGCCACAGCTGTTTGATTAGTAGCCAGCTTTACAGCTTGAGGATAGTGATTTTTAGATTATGCTACTTCTGCAATCTCAAAATACACTGTTTGAATATGTATTTCTGTTTGTATGATCATTCAGGCACTCAGTAGCTCTGTTTTTTGTCCAGAGTTGACTGAATTGAGGTTTTAAATGATCAATGGCCTTCAAGTGGAGACAAGCTCCTCAGATCCAAGGTCGTTGTGGGGAGACAATAAATAAATTCCCAGAAAGGCCTTTTGCCTTTCCCATGTAGGCCATTTAACAGAGATAATCTAAAAGTAAAGGGTTTTCCAGATACACCTGGCACTACTTTTATGTGGTGATTATTGGTACTTTGTCATGAGCTGGGCTGAAAAACATCGACTGTATCATGAGATGGCATCAACAGCATTTTGTGGTAACTTAGGCAAGACCTGAAGAATATGAAGAGGTATCTGAACTTGGTTTAGATAAGCAGGAGGTAGTCACTAGAACTGGGATATCAGACTGGGCTTTCCACATTCAGAGCGGTGATTTCCAATAACAGTATAGCTAGTTTTCTTGACTTGAACCTTCAGCCAGTAATTAAAGTCATTGAGCGTCCATTAGAAGGAAAAATTGATGAAGATCGGATTTTTTTTTTTAATCAATAGAACTTATTTAAAGGATATTTGCAAAATCAAGTTTTGCTGAACCCAGTTGGATTTGAAGACTGGGAAAATGGTTTCCTTGCTCAGCAGTTTAATTATGGTTTGTTTGGTTTTTTTAACCTAGCACATCTTCTGAAAAACGTAGTCTTTATTTTTACCTGTAGTCACTCTGGCACCTTTTCTTGATATGTCTCCTTTTGGCTGTAACCCTTGCCTGTGCCCCATCCTGGTGGTACAATTCTAGAGCAAAGTAATTGAATGCTTAGGGGCTGATCGAGCCTTTTCACCATGCTCTTTAATTAGGCCTGGCATGTAGGGAGAGATGAATACAAACGCTTACTTGGAGTTTTAGGCAGGTTCTACATCTTGTTTAAAGAAAAAATGTTTGCTCACTTCCAGCCTTATTACAATATTCTGGTTCCTGTATTTGATAAACCTCAAGGCACTTCAGAGAATTTCCTGGATACCAAAAAACCCTTGATTAGCTACCTCTGTAGCTGTAAATGCATTAGAATAACGTGTGTTATCAGCTTCCTATGAGAAATCGCTCTCCATCTTTGTGCAATCCAGTGTCAATTTTCTGCATTCTGCATCTCTTTGACCTGAAAGAGCCTCTTGTGTAGTGCTCTGAAAAGTTTATGGTCCCAAAATATGCAGTAACTTAAAACTTCCAGTTAAAAATGGAAGTGAGACTCCCAGCTCATGTGTCTTTCATTGCTAGCTAGTCTCTGCTGTCCCTTGTGTAGTATGTAAGAAGTAAATTCTGTTGAGTTCTTCTGTTGTCCCCAGAAAGACTTGATATTCCATGGCCTTCCGATATTTGTTGTAAGATTGCTGAATATGTCCTGTTATTTCTGCAGCTGTGGGGTTTTTTGGGGGGAGACACATCTGAATATCTTCTAGATGCTCTGATTTCCTTTAAATTATATATGAAGCTTGCAATCTACGAATCTTAAAAGGAGACGGCAATCTCTTCCCAAGCAAGTCCGTTGCTACACGTCACCAGTTACTTCGTCTTTGAAGCTGCGTTTTCAACTGACCTGACTTGGAAATCTGGACTAAGTAGGAGGAGAGTCTTCCATATGGCTGAACTGTGGATTTCCAAATACCTTGCTTTTTTTTTCTTTTCTTTTTTTCTTTTTTTTTTTAAAGGGCTAAACAGCCATTTTTGCAGAAGTCTGCTGTAACAGAGCTTTCTCCCTCTTAAATAACAGTGAAAATTTTATGCAGTCTCTATCAGGAGTTGATTTTGGGTACTCCAACAGTTATCACAGAATATACTTAAACTTTTTGTATTAAGTTCCTTCAAGTCTTACATGTCACTGTTGAGAAGCAATAAGGACTCAAATCTGTTTATGCTTGGACTAGGTGACCTTAAAAGTCTTTTCCAACCTAGATAATTCTGTCCACTTCAAAACAAAAGCACAAAATCTAGGCTGGGTTTCATCCATCTAATTTACCTATTTATGATAGGATGATCCTGTTTTTATTTATTTGTAGCCATCAGACTCTGCTGGTGTCTTATTTTCTTCTTGAAACAGAATTACAGATTTTTCCCAGTTCTTTATTTGAAGGCTTGCTTCTGACTTGCAGGAGCATTTTTTTTTTTTCCAGTGGAGTTTTTGTCCAGTTTCCTCATTATTCGTGTTAGTGTGGACTCCACTATACAAGCTCTATTTCTGTATAGAGGAGAAGGTTTGACTCCTACTAGCATGTCCTCTGGTGTTGCAGCGCACAGCTCCGTGTAAGCAGCCGAACACTCGAATGGAAACCAGGAGTGCTGTGGCCCCCTGTGATGGCTTGTCAGTTATTAGTTTGTTGTAGCCAGCTTGTGCTAGACGAACAAGTTTGCATCTTGCATTTTTCTGTTTCTCTTTGGATACAGATCCTCTCAGAGTTAACAGCTGAGGTGGCAAAGCAGGTTTCAACCGTTCCCCCTGCTTTACAAGAGGTAGTCCTTCCTCTGGAGGAAGCAGGACTGCTATTTCACAAGGCATTTGTTTTGCATAGACCTAATGAGATTTTTCATGCAGTTGGTTTGGATATACTGGTTTTTGGTGTTATTACACAATCTGAGAAGTATCCCTTTACTTAGGGCCATGAACCTGGGTGTAATCTCTGGGCATTGTCTTCCCTGGAACCTGACTGGGAAAATCTGCTTTGGTCCTGTGTCTGTTCGCTGTTTAAGGCTGTATGATACGGCGGCTGGATGTATGGGAACTTTTTGAGCCGTCTTAAGAGCTGAGGGAAGTGAAGCACCTTATGAATGACTCTTTGGCATCACAGGGAATTTCACATCTGGAAAGACAAGCAACAGAATCAAGTTAGTAATGCATACCATTGCCGGTGACTCAGAAGGAAACTCTAGTAGTAGTGTTGTAGTTCGTGATACTGCCCCTGGGTAGGTTTTGCTGCCTAGACAGTTGGCTCTGCAAAGACAGCTCAGGTTGTTGTTCCAATGCAGTATTTTGTGACAGAGGGTGAGCTTTCAGAGTGCTCTCTTAGGGAGAAAATGTATTTGTTTTCCCCAAACAAATCCAAAGCTCACCAAAAATCAAACAGCTGTCACCTTGTCCCTGCCTAAATGGTGATTCTATGGTGTTAGTGGCACGTGGCTACAAAGTTCCTACAACAAGGACATGCATCTTTCTCTTTTGTACTTAAGCTTGCAGGGAAAAGGAGAAACAGTAGGGGGTTGCACATTTTTAACATATTCTAACGTTCTTTAAAAGAAGAAACCTCTATAAGAAACCTCTATGCTTGCTGTGCTCTAAAGACCACAACATGCCTAACAAGTTTGTTTGTTTTAAAAAGCAATTCATAGCAATTTTGAAGGTAACTTAGGTGACTCGTGCTGGTTATGCTTTGCACGTTGGGCCAACCAGACTTGTCCAGCAGGTCTTCCAGTGTAGCAGACCGCAGTTCTGTAAGGATTCATGCTGGTCCAACTAGTATTTACTGCCCCATCATCCCATCTTCTGATAAATCTGATTGTGCTGGCTTGCTCCTCCTTTTTCTTTTATTTTTCTTTTCTACGAGCACAGATTCTAACATGATGTCAGCGGCTCTTTTGCTTCTCAAGTATTGATAGCAGCTTGCCCAAAATAAGAAAAATGAGAAATATCTTAAATAAAGATAGTAGGGGAAATAATTGAAGGCTTCCCGCTTTATATGTGGGGGTTTGTTTACTTGTTACTACCCTAATCTTTAAGTTTTATGTTTAAGTAGGTGTCTGTAGCTATATCTGAGTGTTAAGTAGTAATTTGAATATCTTGGTGTTTGAACAACTAAAAGTAGCTCAATTTAAATGTAACTGCTTTCATACTGTTTGACACGCAGACAAAACAGTCTCAACAGAGTAGTTTACCATAATATTTAATAATATAGCTAAAGATACAGATAAAGATATAAAAGAAGATCTCTATCTTCAGATTAAGATCTCAAGACTTTATAGCAGTGAACACAATGGCTTTTTCTGGCTAAAATGCATAATTGCCTCCAGTTTCTGGTGTTGGTTACTGCTCCCGCTTTTTTGCCTGAGTCCGATGATCCTAGGTGGATCATATTCTGCTTTTTCCATATTAAGGTTTGAACTGCCTTTCAAATTTATGTCTTTGCTGCAGTTCTGCAACAGTAAGCCAGAAAAACCTTGCCAGTTTGTATTTGCAGCATGTGCTTTGTGACTGTAGAGGCTGCTCCTTTTCATGCCGCAGGATAAAATTGTAGGTTTTGTTGTCACTGGAGGTATTGAATAAGAAAGAATTCTGTTAACACTGCTTTTCCTCCTGGTGTCAGGCTGTAGATCACAGAATCACAGAATTGTTTAGATTGGAAGAGACCTCTGAGGAGCATATAGTTGAACCCCTTGCTCAAAGCAAGGTCACTTAGAGCAGGTTGCCCAGGTCCATGTCCAGTCAGGTTTTGAATAGCTCCAAGGATGCACACTCCACAACATCACTGTGCAACCTGTGCCAGTGTTTGACCACTCTTATAGTGACAATATTTGATTTTTTTTTTTTTTTCTTTGTATTGAAGTGGAATATCCTGTATTTCAGTTTGTGCCCCTTGTCTCTCAGCCTGTCACTGGACACTGCAGGAGAGAGTCTGGCTCAGCTTTCTTTACTCCTCTCTCCGAATCCCCATCAGATACTTGCATATGAGTAAGATTCCCCCACTGGAGCGTTTTCTTCTGCAGGCTAAACAGTCCCAGCTCCATCAGCCTCTCCTGTGAAAGGTGCTGTGCTTCCCTAATCGTCTTAGTGGCCCTTTCTTGGACTCAGTCCAGTAACTCCTCATGATAGATTGTACTGTGGAGCCCAGAACTGGATCCAGTGCTCCAGCTGCGGCCTCCCCAGTGCTGAGCAGAGGGGAAGGACCACCTCCCTCTCCACCTGCTGGCAATGCTTTTCCAAATGCAGCCCAGGATCCTGTTCGCCTTTCCATGGAGACGCATTTCTGGCTCATGGTTAGTTTGTCCACCAGGACTCCAGGGCCTTTTCTGCAAAGCCTCTGCTCAAGTGTGGGACTCGACATTTCCTCGTTGAACTCCCTGAGGTTCCTGTTGGCCCATTTCTCCAGCCTGTCCACATCCCTCTAAATGGCATCATGACCACGCGGCACATCAGCCACTCCTCCTGGTTGTACACTGGGTGCAAGCTTGCCGCAAACTTAAAGCGTGTACTTTGTCCTATCCTTCAGGCTGCTAATGACAATGTTATACAGTATTGGTTCCAGTTATCCACCCCAGGGTGGATAACTGGAACCAGCACTTCGTGCTGCTGGAGGTGAAGATTTTCTCTCCTGCAGTTTTCCTTCTTAAATCTCAAGTCCCGTTGTTGACATACTGAATTTCAGACTTTTTTTTTTTTGTGCTCTAAGTGAATCTTCTCCTTTTCTCCTGTGTTATTTCTCGTTCTTGTCAAATATATACATAGAGGGAGAGCTGGCATCTGTTTTTTTCTGACTTGGATCCATGAGGGAACAAGTTCTCCAGCTCAAACAGGAGATGGGAATTTTTTTAAAGACACCTGTAGTTTTTAAAGGGAAAATAAAAGCAAAAACACCATGGCACTTGTATAGTTCCTGTCTGTTGGTGTTCGTTGTGTCAGACCCTGCTGGTCAGCTCTAGTCCTGCTTTGCTGTTTGCACAGGAGTAGTGATGGGACAGAGGAGTAGGGGAAAAGGACTGTAGTAATCTGCTGGGTTCAAGTGATTGAAAATACAGAGCTGCAGCCAACTGTTCTTTGCTTGGAAGGGTGATAAGGGTAACAATAATAGCAGGCTCTGTATTTGCAGCATTTTTTAGTTGCCTAGCTGCACTGGTATGTTTTTTTGATCAGAGAAAAGAAACGCTTTCCTCTTCTCACTGCCCTTCTATGGTACTTAACGTTTTGCAAAGAAAAACATGCATGAATTGTTGTAATGGTGTTGTATTCTGAAATGTTCCTGTTCTCAAAGTAACTTTTCTTAATTCTAAAAAGCCAGCCTATTTTTCTTAACAGTCTTAGAGATATAATTTTATTTGAGCTCAGGAGGTAATTTGCACTGTAACCATACTTAAAATACACTAGTTTCAATATATAGTACGCTAAATAAGACTTTTAAGACTGGGGTATCAACTTAGGCAAGTTTTGATGTTGGACTACCTTACCGAGAGTAAACATCACTGTTATCAGTGAAACCTCAAGAGTTTGAGTCTTGCATTTAAAAAAAATGGAAAAGTGTTCTGTGGATTTAGTGACATAAAGAAATGTGCTTGAGTGGTGAGAATCCTTTCTCACTGGTAAAAATTGTCCTTGTAGATGAAGAGACTGAAATGTAGGACCCAAGCCTTGCCTGACAAAGAGGGTCTATTTAGGCAAGTGCAGGATCTCTTTGCATTGAGGGATGGACTGTGGTGTTTCCATTGTTGTCTCTGACCTTGGGGTTGAATGACAAAGTGCAAACTGGTTATTAAAGCTTGTATGTCTTGGTTATTCTCCTTAAAATCTTCAAATCCATAGTATCTGTCTAGGGAGCAATAAAACATCTATGGACCAAAATTTCTTGGGACATTTTTTCATACAAGTGGTCTTGTGGCCTTGTGTATCCAAGGAGGTTTCTTGCCATGTCAAATTGCAAGCTCTTAGTAAGTTGCAAATCCTGCCTTAGTTGTAACAACTTCACTGAGATCCTTCCATTCAGAGTCTCTTTGATGCTTGTTTTATGGAAATAAATTTATTTGCGTCTATCAGTTATGGTGTTCCAGCTTTTTGGTCATCCCCAGAGTGTTTAGAAGCTTTTAACCAGCCAAAGGCAAAAGCTCATATACCCTTTTTTGGTTCAAGGTCATCTTAAAGACAGTCCTGTAAACTTTGTTGTCTTTATGTTGGAAGTAAACATTTTTGAAGATAGAGTGACAACATTTCTTTCCACAATATAACTAATCACCAAAACGCTACTAAGTATCAGCTTTCAATATGAACTAAAGTGAGGGCAGTTAATAGCAAGTATATTTACCTTTGGTTCAGGTTCTTCTTCTTCTTTAGGACCTTGGTGACAATGTGTTTCTAGCTAGGTAATTTTTTTATGCATACTTAAAAATAATCCTAAGAAGTTTCAAACTTTCAAGCCTGACTATTGGATTTTCAGTATCTTTTAATAACCTTTATTTGTTGTTCTTGTGTTTTATTTCTTAAGTGTGTTAAAAATGTAAAATAGTATTATTTCATGGTGAGAAAAAAAACTGCGAGACTCCCTCATTGTTTTGCTGCTGCTTCTAGGCTTCAAACAAACTTTTTTTTAATGGCCATTATAACATCTACAGTCTGAAAGGTATTAGAGCATTAGGATATTAGTTCATGAATGCATTGATGTTCCCCTGCATGGTTCATACTTAATGTATTTTATCTGTCACTGGGGAGGAATGTGCTGTACAGCTTGCTCCTTCTGCGAGTGCTGTGACTCATGAGCTCGAGGTACTTCAAAAGGATTTCAGCACTCTGTCCCATTCTTCAGCCTTGCAGTTGCTTTTCTAATAATAGAAGCAGCAAAGCAGACAGTGGAGACGCTTCTTGGCTGCTGGTTTCTTACCAGTATAGTCATGAAAGCTGACATCAACCACAGTCTTCACATTTCACAGTCCACTGCATCTCTTGTACCACCCCTTGGAAGTATATAGTAACTACGATATACAACTAGAGTTCCAGTTTGGATGATCAAAATTATGAGCTGTGGGACTTTGGTGTCTCTACAATGCAAGCAGTGTTGTGGGAGTGACATAAAATAGCTGTTGGAGACCTCCAGCAGAATGTGGAGGGTATGCTCGGTGGAAGATGTGTTCTTGGAAGATGTGACATATATTGGAACTATTCCTTAAATATCTGCAGTGAGCATAGCTTGTGTATCCTGGCAGGATTTGTTAGCTTTAAAAGTTTTCTTGTCATATAAACTGCTTGGCTAGCATAATTGTGAAGAAGTGAAGCTCTTGAAGTGATACTCCCTGTACTGAAATCAGTGAAAGACGTTCACGTCACTGAAGTTGAGCTAAGGTTTTGCTTTTATTGATTCTCAGTGATATATGGGTAAAAGGAGCCCTCTCTTCAGCCACAAGCTCATCTCTTGTGCCGGTGAATTATAGAACTCAAGCGAACTGGAGCTGTGAGATCTTGAACATGCGCTCCAGGAAAATTACATCAGTCTTCAAAAGCAGTCGTTGGTAGGGCCTCTTTCCAAAAGGAACTGCTGTGCTTCAGGAAAACGTGGTTCTTGGGTTGGTTAGAAAGCTGAAAGAGCCAGGATATCTCTCTTGTAATTGTTTCCTGTTTTTAACACCTCTTACTGTCAGTTAATTGAAGTAAGAGTGTGCATTGACTTACGGCATAAATATTGTGACTGGTGAAGTGCTCTTCTCCACAAAGCAGATCCACCTGTAAACTGCAGAATGAGAGAGTGGAAGCTGAGAATGGAACTGAAAGCAAAAGGAAATGTGTGTTTCCTGCAGTGAAGTGTAGAAGTCTGCAAAATGGTTTGTCACAGAAAAGTGAAGATCTGTGACTGGGACATCTTAAACCCAGCCTTGGTTTATTAACATGTGCTGTAGGAACAATCTGCTTTTATTTGCAGGCTTCTCTTCCCCAGCTGCTGCTTCTTAGAATCATAGAATCAAGGAATGGTTTGGGTTGGAAGGGACCTTAAAGACCATCTAGTTCCAACCCCAGTGCCATGGCAGGGGCACATCCCACTAGACCAGGTTGTGTAAGGTCCTATCCAACCTGGTCTTGAAAACATCCAGTGATGGAGCATCCACACCCTCTCTGGGAACCCTGTTCCAGTGACTCTCCACCCTCAGGATAAAGAATTTCTTTCTAATTTCCAATTTAAATCTATGGTCTTCTAGTTTGAACCCATTACTCCTCATCCTGTCACTACAAGCCCTTGTGAAAAGTAGCTCCCCAGCTTTCTTGTAGGCCTCCTTCAGATACTGGAAGGCCACAATGAGGTCTCCCTGGAGCCTTTTCTTCTCTAGGCTAAACAACCCCAGCTCCCTTAGCCTGTCCTCATAGGAGAGGTGTTCCGGCCCTCTGATTGTCTTCTCTCTGACTTCTCTATGATAAGCATTTTTCTTGATGGAAATAAACAGAAAAATTTGTCAGTGCGGGTGAGTTTATCATCGTCACAACAGTCTGAATCAAGTTAGCTGTAAAAGATGCTCTCTTTTTTAGTATTTAAATCGTTTGAAACTATTGTTACAACCTGACGTTGTGTACATTGTAATAGCATTAAAATTGGCAATGTTTTTGTTAGTAAGGATACATTCTTTAATAGTAAAAGACAGACAGCATGGTGAGTGAAGCTGTGTTTAATGAGATGCCATCATGTTTGCATGTTCTTTCCATCCTCTTCTGGACTGCACTTTTGTTGATCACCTGTATGTTTTGTGTACTTTGAGACAATAAATGAAGGTTCCCTTGGCAGTATGAATTTTGGAAGGAATGGGTAGGATAGGAAGAGCTGGTTTTCTCTTTCCAGTAGTATCCGTCTGATTTTTATATCAGTATTCTTAAATACCTTCTAAAAATACATGCTTAATACATGTAAAAAAACCTAACTGTTCGCTGCTTTGCTTAGCTCATTGTTTGTTTTCCTTTTTTTCGCTGTAGGCAATCAATTTGCAGACACAAATACCTTTTGACCTTTTTGTTAAGGGGGGAAAAAAAAAAAAACCACCTTTAGCACATCTTTATCCTTTTTTCCCTAATATGTTCTGGGCATGCTAAGTAATATTTAACCTCTGGCATCACTTCTGGGATTTCTTAATACCAATTATCAAAGAATCCTATCTTTAAAGGAGAGACAAATGAGTTTAACAACTGTATGTATCTACTGGAGCTGAAACATGCTTTGATGAACCATCTGTGGATAGCAGTAAAGCAGGGTTTCAACTGGCCAGACACAAATGCTTGAGTATGAGCACGAGGAAAGTTTAAAACATAGAAACCTGGTTGTCATGAGTTAGTCACTACTGGATGTCTCATGATAGCATTCCTTCTTTTAGAAAGCAGGTTGGCTTTTCATAGAATCATAGAGTCATTTCGGTTGGAAAAGACCTTTAAGATCATAGAGTCCAACCATAATCCTCCTCTGCTCAAGTCTGCTGCTAAGCCATGTTCCTAAGCACATCTACATGCCTTTTAAGCACATCCAGGGATGATGACTCCACCACTTCCCTGGGCAGCCTGTTCCAGGGCTTGATCGCCCTTTCAGTGAAAAAATTTTTTCTAATATCCTACCTAAACCTCCCTGGTGCAACTTGAAGCCATTTCTTCTTGTCCTATCACTTGTTACTTGTGAGAAGAGACCAGCACCTGCTTCTCTACAACCTCCTTTCAGGTAGTTGTAGAGAGCAAGAAGGTCTCCCTTCAGTCTTCTTGTCTTCAGACTAAACAGCCCCAGTTCCCTCAGCCACTGAAAGGAAGTTGTAGTCAGGTGGCGGTCGGGCTCTTCTCCCAGGCAACTAGTGACAGGACGAGAGGGCATGGCCTGAAGCTGCGCCAGGGGAGGTTTAGGTTGGGTGTTAGGAAGCACTTCCTCACGGAAAGGGTGATTAGACACTGGAATGGACTGCCCAGGGCAGTGGTGGCGTTGCCATCCCTGGAGATGTTTAAGGAAAGATTGGGTGTGGCACTCAGTGACATGGTCTAGCTGATGTCATGGTGTTGGGTCATAGGCTGGACTTGATGATCTTGGAAGTCTCTTCCAGCCTCAATTATTCTGTGATTCTCTTTACATATATATCATAACTTTCAGGTCATTTATCTGTTTTATGCATTTGGAGTTTTTAATAATTATGATTAGAACACTTAAGGTGTTTCCCTCACCTTGCCATAAAGTGCCAGTCTTTTCATGTTTTTTTTATTTATGGGATTAACATGGTAGCTTTTAGATTTGGACAGTGCTGCTATGAGAATTGCATCCAGTTCCTTCACTGCCCATTTCCTAAAGGCTCTTGAAATTTCTGGCAGGAGGCTCTTTTTTCTTCTTTTCTCTCCAATTCGGTAGGGAAATAAAAAGTTCAAAACTCAAAACATTTTGAAATAATAACCCCAGGTATTTGTTAGAACTTAAGGGTTAAGATGCCAGTCAAATTTACGCCAATTCATACGGCAGACACTGTAGCAGAACTATTAACAACAATGAAGAAGAGATGGTAAAAAACTACAGAATATTTTTGAAGTTTTAACATGCAAAATGAAGTAGTTCATATTAATTGTGCAGGATACTAGACTGTCATTCTTGCCAGGTATATTCAGAAGTATAAAATACTATAAAATCTACTGAATTGTTAGCCCAGCCTAATGATATCCTGCAATTAAAGTGCTTGAATATTTACTCATAACATCCCTTACATGCTTACAGTTATGTGAAGGACATGATTACAAAGCAGCCAAGTGTTTTGAGATCTCTCAGTAGCTACATTTAGATGTGCAATAGTTCAGTAAAAGTGTGGAAAAAACCTCTTCTATTGCATTTATTTTCTTTAAGCTCGGCAAGGATTAGCTCATAAAAAGCTCAGTTTGCGGCTCATTATATGAAATATTTTCTTGCTGGTTTAGAGACTTGTGTATATATTGGACTTCTTGTTAGAAGGAATAATCTTTCTGTCTTATCGCTCATGCAATTGCAAGTGAACTTGTCTTCATCCTTTCCTGGAGAAGTCTTCTCCTTACAGCACTAAGTCACAAGTGAAGTGTCTCTTATAGCTAAGCTACTTTTGTCTCAATCTTATGGGTAAAAGATATCATTACTAGTCAGGATTACCAGATTTTCTTAGTCCCGAGTTTACCATGATTTCAGATTACCACATTAAATTGATTTCTTGCTCTTTCGTTCCTTCCTTTATGTTATTTCATGCTGTTCAACAGTGTTTGGAGAAATCTAAGTATTGGGAGGCTGCAAACACATAACCAGTATCCTTGTAAAATGTGCCCTGGCAATAGAAGGAAGCTGTGGAGGAATGGTTTGCTGATTTTCAGGCTCGAGTGACAAATATTTGTCTTTGAACTGTTTTTTTGTCTTGTTACAGTGGAGCAAAACAGTGCTCCTGGTTCTGCTGCCACGAAGCTGAGGTTTTGATCTGCGTATTTCCAACTGCAGTGGAGGAATGTAATAGCACAAGTATTTCTTAAAGCAAAAGATGCTCCCTTTGGAGATTTTAAGTATGGTGAGAAAATTGAGGACAAGCATTTTTTTCCCCCCACTGAGTTTAAAGAGACAATGTGAACTTAAAGTTCTAGGTATTTGAGGGATTCTTTTCATTTTTAAAAAATTGTGCTAATGGCAGTGGGTTTTCTTCACACGTTTGCTGTTCTGTTTCCAATCCAGAAGGACTTGCACAAACTGATTCTTTTCTCCTTAATAATCAGGTCAATCAATTGACCATAAAGTGTTACTAAGCACAAGAGACAGCCTGATTGCCTGGGGAGAAACGACAGAGGGAAAAGAAACTAGAGGATGTCCAGCTGAATCACTGCTTTAATAACTTACTACCTGTCAGCTCAGCTGCAGAAGTTGAGCTGTTGTTATGCTGGTTCAGCCATCGTCATTTTATGCTGCCGTCAGTTGGCCAATTACACAGGCCAACGCTGAACTCAGCAACATCCCCTCAGAAGTCTTCTTTCAGACACTCCTGCCATAGGTTCCTGTGGGCCCAGCTCCTCCA
>JAVSBS010026247.1:0-75849 GCA_033124195.1 Coracias cyanogaster | reverse complement strand
TGTTCCAGCCCTCTGATTATTTTTGTGGTCCTCCTCTGGACCTGCTCCATCAGGTCCATGTCCTTCTTGTGTTGAGGATTCCAGAGCTGGTACTCTGTATGCCAGGTGAGGTCTCACCAGAGCAGAATAGAGGAGCAGAATCACATCCCTCTATCTGCTGGCCACACTTCTTTTGATGGAGCCTGGGATGCAAATGGCCTTCTGAGCTGCAAGTGCACATTGTTGGCTCATTGCTTCCTTCATGAATGTGATTTAAAAGTTATCTGAGTATTCAACTAGAATTCAACAGGATTGCCACTGGGCTTGTTGCATCAGGTATCTGTTATATATTAAGACCAAGCTAGCTATGCGTATGTGTGAAAGCAGTTCTTCAGAAGAAAAATTCAAATAAATATTTATTGATATTTAGGTGAGCTATATGGATATACATGTAAAGACATACATAGAAGTAGCGACACAAAAAGATGTAACCTGCAGGAATCTGGGTAGGATTCAAGTTCTTACATTAACTATCTAAAAAAAAGGGATATTTAAACATTTAAGAAAGGAATTCATTAAAGCGGAGATGTTAAAGCTGTGTTTAAGGTATAACTGGTGATTGTATAAAGTTGTCCTTCTTAAAGAATAGCATAATGAGAGCACTGAAGTAAGGAATCAGATATTTGTGTTATGTTCTGTTCTCTGTCTCATTTCAGGCAGAAGAATATTAAATATAGAATATTTAATATAGAATATTCTTTGGAGACATTCAAAAGCTGCCTGGACGCATTCCTCTGCTATCTATTGTAGGTGATCCTGCTCTGGCAGGGGGGCTGGACTAGATGATCTTTGAGGTCCCTTCCAACCCCTAGCATTCTGTGATTCTGTGATTAAATATCTGCAACAGTTACAGCTCTCAGTACACCTCAGTACTTGCATTTTTTAATGAGTCATATGACTGTTCATTTTATTGATCAGGGACACTACTGAAGTTTTAACTACAACCCATATATTCTCAGTGTTCAAATCTTCATCAAAAAGGGAGGGGTCTGAGCTGTGGGAAGCTGGACCCACAGTAGCTCTAATTTTAATATATTAGCTTTGACCAAAAATATATTTTTGTCATTCAGAATATCTGACATTTGGGATTTGAAGAAAAATATGTGATTTGGAGAAAGGGAATAAAGTTTTTTCTGGTCAGTAGTTAAACTCATACAGAAATATCTTAGAGCTAATGTAATACAGGAGTTGAGGGAAGTTATAAATTGCTGGAGGATATTGTCATAGACTTACCCACACTTGTGGTTTAGAAATACACTAATGTTGACTTTGTAAAGCCAGTTGGTTTCTATGAGTCACTTTTAAGGCACTTCATATTTGTATGAAAGTGAATTTGAATTTTATTGATTGATTTCTCTGCTTTCTTTAGCAAATAAGTTTACTATTACAGATGATGCCATATGTAGACTGAAAACATTTTATTTTGAAATTATAAAATTAGAAAGGTTGGATTTCTGTGTATTTGACAGTCAAATGCCTTCCAAATGCAGTAAGACATAATGATGACATATGGTCGCATCTTTGAATCAACCAAGGAATTAAAAGGTGTATGTTATTTCTTTTACAAAGACGTAAGTATGTTTTGTGCAGAAACCTCCTTTATTCTACTTCTACAATTAAACACCTCCCTTAAAAGCATGTGAAGCTTCTCTAAATACAGTATATAAAGCCTCAACTGTTCAAAATCCGAAGCTTTTAAAGATGTAGGTATATAATCATGGAGCAAGAAGGAAAGCAAACTTGTGATGCCTGGAAATGAAAAGTTTTGTTCTTCCCTTGCATCCTGGCAGTGCACCCTGTGAATAATTCACTTTCCAAGCATTAACCTAAGATGGGTTTTTTGGGGGTTGGTTGTTGGGGTTGGTTTTTTTTTGTAAAATATATCCTCTTACTATGTTTTTATTTGTTTGTTTTCCCTCCATCACTGACATAACTAATGCTAGAATTAAAATGGAAGAAGGGACTCTGTGCCTGGGCTGGACTCTGTGAATGAGTCCTACTGGCAGAACTTATTTTATTTCTGAGGTATATTTATAATTCTTCCCATAATCTCCAAACCTATCACAGTAATAGACTGTGATACATACAGGAGATATAAAGGACCAAATTCTGCTATCTCTCATCAGGCCTGTAAGACCTCATACGGCAGGATATTTCTGTCTCTGGCAGGCTTGAAATTCTGAAATTCTAAGCTTGTTTTCTCCATAGGACACCTAAATAACCTTGTAGTTCCAGTGGTGAGAAGAGCTTGTCTACCTCAGCACTGGATGGAGAGAAAATCCTCCCTTTTTTTTAATTTCCCCCAAAGGATTGCACCCTCATGTGCAAGGTTCCACACTATTCTGGATGCAAAAGGGTTAAGCAGCATGCCTGGGAAGATTGTAAGCCTGTTGGTTTCAATGCTGTTTCTAATTAGGTTTGATAAAGAATGGTATACAAGAGCAACAGTCAAGGGCAATGCAGAGCTGCTTTAAAAGAAAGAACAGATGGTGAAGACAGATTTATGCTCCAGGTGATTGGTATAATAAGCTACAGGAAATAATGCAGGAGAAAGAAAAGCATTTTAAACAATGTTCCGTGCATATTTTTGCTGTGCTTTTTATGCATAGGCTGTGTTATTCTATGGAACATCTGACATGCTGCAGTTCTGAATGTACCTGCACCCATCTTGGGAGAGAATCTGTGTCTAACCTGAGTCACTTAAGCATTAGCACATGTTATATACTGAAATAAGGAATGCAATTCCATATTTGTAGGGAACTTAGAGACCTACTTGAAAATTCAAGGAAATATTTTTTTAAAGATGTTTTGCGTCTTCTATTATTAATTTCTCTCCTTCAAAGAGCATGGAACAAATTATACCAAAAGAATTTTAATTTTTTTTCCCAAAGCTGGTAAGAAACTTTCCTGTCTGAGAGCCTACTTCTCCCTGCCCCTGGATTTGAGGATTCCTCCCTTCTGCTCCTGGTGTGCTGAAAGGCATTCCCACCATCTACTTCTGCTATGCTAAAAGCCATCCAACATTGGAGGACTGGATAACTATAGGGGACAGTGGGGATGATTTAATTAGCAATGAGCGAAAGGATGCACATTAGATATTGTCCACATGGTTATGTCTTTTTACTATGTACTTATGATTGGATCCTCATGATGTCCTCCATATTAAGTGTTTGGCATTATCTGAGCAATCTTGTTCTGCTTTGTCCTATTATAGAACTAGGTGTCTGATGTTGCAGCACTTTGAGATATATATCGTAAAAGGTAGTCAAACCTAACTGCAACTTCCAACCTCTGGAGCCACAGTGAAACTCCCGTGGTTCCTTTCCCCCATTCCATTAGCCTTCTCTTTTGTGAAAGCCTATGCACCATTATCAACTGAATTTAAAAATAATCTGTATTTGGGGACTGTAAATGCGCTACTTAAGATGATACATTTGACAGCTCACTACTCTCTGGCATCAGCTCTGCAAACTAAAGTCCTGCTATGGAGTTCCACATCAGTTTTGGCAGTATTGTGGACAACTAATGTGCCATTGAATAGACCAATGTTATAGACCACTTGCTTTGGGAGGCTTTTTCTTTTTCTTTAAATACTTTAGAGTCCTTTTTTTCTGAGCTCATGAGACAAACAGGTGGGTAGGAAATTTCCATGCCACATTGTTGAGTTTTCCAGCAGCAGATGCAAAAATTCAGGATAACAAATTGTCCTTTGCTGAAGATTTGCACAGAGCTCACCTCAGAATTGCAGAGTAACATGAAATCTTTCCAAGGAATTCAGAAGCATGCATCTCTCAGTGTATGGAGGGTCACTCAATCTGATGGCAGTGTCAAAACTTTTAGTGCAGACTTCTCCTGAGGCGGTAGATATGTGACAGTATTGCCATCACATGACTTATGAGTCCTCAATCCAGTTTTAGTAACCTGTGCTACTTTTAACACAGGGAAAAAAAAAAAAAAAAAGACGGTAAAACTTCTGAGAGGTGAATTGTACTGTGATTCCTACTTGCTTATTATGGCAGCAAGCAGTCTTGCAGGACAACATAAATAAAGAATTTATTCACTATTTCCAATCAGCCAGCAGATGGTTAACCAATTTCTGTAAAGCAGGATACCAGCATGCATAAGAGTTACTTTGGAATACAAATGCCGTAACCATGAATGTCCCCCCTTCCTCCTTCTTTCCCTGAATTTTTATTTCTGAGCATGATTTCATATGGTATGGAACATCCCTTTGGCCAATTTGAGTCAGCTATTCCTCCCCAGCTTCTTGCAAACCTCTAGCCTACTCACTGGTGGGGGCAGAGTAGGGGGAAAAATGAAAAACCCACAGTGCTATGCAAGCACTGCTCAGCATAAGCCAAAACACTACAGTGTTATCAACACAGTTTTAGTTATAAAACACAGCATCATATGGAATGCTATGAAAAAACTTAATTCTATCACAGTGAGACTAAGTACAGGGGTTTTATCTGGGTTTTTGTCTTTTTCTCTCTCTCTCTTTTCTATTTAGTTTGAGAATACAAGTTGTTGGGATACCATGGAGTAATGCTATTGAGCAGAAAGGCTCACAGAAGATAATGGATTTCCTAACATTAAGTGGACAAGGTGTTCTCTTCTCCTTTATATGCAGGAGGCAGTAGTGGATACGATGGATGGCTAATCCTTAATAGCGTAATTAACATTTGGCTACATGAAACTGCTCTACTACATCAAATAAAGTTATAAGCCATGCCAGAGAGTGAACTACTCAGGTGTCACATTTGTAAGGCAAGAAAATAACCGCCAGTAATTACTCTGTTTAACAGTTTCCTCTTCATCCTTAGGATGTCATATAGCCATTACCTAGTGCAAAAGAGTAAAAGCAATATATTCCTTTCTGTGTGCTTTTTGATCTTTAATGTAGTAAATTATGTACATAACCCCTAGAAGGTTGAGTTCTGTCTGTCTCTTGTGGGCTATCTTTATAGTGCACGTCAATTTGTCTGCAACTCCTGATAGCTTCTTGGCAAGAATTTTGAGGAAGGCAGAACAGGGATTGGGTTTTGAACATTCATAGGTGAACTCAGATTAAAAGAATATCACTAGTTCAACATGAAGACAGATTTCTTCAGGAGTTGATGACAAGATACTTGAAAGTTTGTTAAGATACATGGAAGGTTAATCGGAGTTTAACAAGCTACTGATGTTTTCTAGGTTTTAGGGAGGGCATCATACTTTATTTTTGAATAATTTAAAGAAAAATTCATCCCATAAAATGCTCATTATACTTTATGCACCTAAATATCTGGATTTCTGTCCTTCCTTAAATGTATGAAGTTACAACACTGATTTCAGAAAGCAATAGGTGAACAGCATTATTTGGGCCATTTGGAGCTCAGTGCAATCAGACCTTACTGTTGTAAGCAAGTTTCTTAAACAGAGTTTTATTAGTATTGTAATGAAAGTTCTACACTTGGGAGAGTATTTTACAGCCAAAATGTTGGGATTAAAACATGCGGAGAAAATACTATTTAGAGAGATTCTATTCCATGCCTTTCATGTATTATCAGACACCCATCTCCAACCCCACTTCATAAAATTGCTTTGTGCTCTGCTCAAATAGGATGTTGTTTTTTTAAGTTTGAGGAGATTTAGGAAAAAGTTACTGTCAACAGTCCTTGGTAATAAAGAGAAAAGGATGAGTAGGATGTACAACATGGTAGTAAAATATTACTGTCAGTTTGAAAAAGTAGGAGAGGAGTAGTGAGCTGCTGTAGAAGGAATGACTGGAAAACAGGTAAAATCATATGAGAGGGCCCGGTGAAGCTGTTGCTTAGTTTCAGCCAGAGAACTTAGTGTGCACAGGGAAAACATGATTCTATATAAATCCTACAATCTAGCTGCTATTTTTACCACTTTTACCAAGTGGAATCTGCTGTGGTAGTTTTCAAAGTATAATCTGGAAAAGTAAATGAGAGGTATTCACTTAGAAGACCACTTACTTATAATAAAGTCTATTAAGTCAAAAGATAAATAGCTAGCAGCTGACATATCCAGGGAAGTGGGTAGTCGTGGCCACTTTGGGTTCTATGGTACAGCCTCTTGCATAGCAGGGAAGTTTTGGCCCTTAGTCAATTTTTCCTTTTCAGAGTCAGCAGAAGCTATATTCATCTTTTCTTCCCTTGCCTAAATTGGTCATATCTGCCCAAACCTCAACCTGCAGTGTGTCTCATAGCAAAATCTTAACGTGGGTGGATTGTGTGAATGTTTTAAAGACTAAATTCTCATCCTTGTTCAAATCATTGCTTTTGATTTGGCAATAAATTATATCCTGGTTATGACCCCATCCTTTTAGCAGTTCTCTCAAATCTATTCTGGCTGTTCTGTTTCATTTCAGGACCTTACTTAATCTGACTGTTCTTAGACTGCGGAAATTGATCTACAGTTAAGGTTACAAAGTCCAGTTTCAGAGTAATCTGAAGCCTAAATGTTTGCTTTTAGAGCAGGTACCCCTCATAGTCTAGTCTTGGCTGTAAACCAACACATAGAGAGGCAGGTGGCATCCAATTATTATGGTTCCCAAAGAGCAGAGACTACACTGGTACATAGACTAATGCATTTTACAGGGGTGTAGAGAACTGTTAAATGACAGCTGCAGAATGCAGAAACATTAGTACCTACCAATTTCATACTCTGTGAGCTTCCTCCACTTTCAGACACAGAATAGACCAGTTAATTGATATTAGAACCATGGGATATATGAACTGAGAGTAATCTTGGTGGTACCTATCTGATTATTTACCTCTACATGTAAATTTAAAATAACTAAAATATGTTTACATTGGTTTTTCTGTGTGATTTCCTATATGCCTGTGGAATGTATTGGCAGAGCAGCTGAAGTGTTACACAGTATACATGGAGAATCAGTTTGAATTTTCTGCTGATCTCATGATAACTCAAATTCAAATGCCAACTGCATCATTACAACACTGTGGAGTGTGACATCATACTGATGGGCTATCTAGGTTCAGGATGGTTCTTTAATATTTTTTGTTTGATTGGGTTTTTTAACAATATATTGTAGATGTCTCTCTTTCCATCTTTCTTGAGTTCCTCATCCTCCTTAATAAATTAATGATACCTTGTCAATACCTAAATTATTTTGGAATAGTCCTCTTATGTTATGCTTTTTTAGCTTTGTGTAGCTAATATTTTCAGAGCTCTACACTGTTCATTCATTTGTCAAATTGCAAAGATGGGTGCTTAGCTCTAACTTTCTCTTAACATTTTCAGTTTCCTTTGCAACTTTTGCCTTTTTTCTCTGAATTCCCTTCAATTTACTAGCAGTCTTGTGGCAACAACGCACTAAAATACTTCTACTCACCACTATTTTGGTTTTATGACTTTGAAAATAAGAGTTATCAAGAGTAAGCTATGCAGGAACATGCTTAAAATCCAATGACATTTTGGGCGGGTGGGGGCAGGGCAGTGATTTTGACCACATGAGACTCTGACCAGTCAGACTGAAGTCTATTTGAAGTAGCTAGAAAGTGCCTGTGTCTTCGTCTTACTGACTGGCCACCCACAGATCTTCACAAAATCCTTTAAACTTCATCCACCGTTTTTGTTGTCTTGGGTCCAACAAATGGAATGATTTGGGTATTAGTCACAGATGTATGTAGTATTTCATAGTGAGCGTGGGCACTACCCACATGTCACTTGTACATGAGTTTTTGGCCTTTTGTAGTCAAAAAGAGGACGGGAAGAGGGGGAATATAGTTATATATATTTTTATATATATATATAAGTTCAATTGTGAGTGTGCTCATAATCTAGTATATTTTGATGATAGGCTTTGGAAAGATTTACTGAAGCATATTTAGCTATATTCAACTTTTTGTGGGCATAGAGATAAATATTTGCTACAGCTCTATTTCACGTTTCACATGCTATAGTACAGGGGTCCTCAATCCGGCCCGCTGGTATTTACAGAACTCCCTGCCCTCCCCCCGCCAGGGGTTGGGGGCGGAAACCGAGCAGCCACATATGACTTCCTGCCACTTAATCCACACGCTGGCCTCCGCAGCCCCCAAGCGAGTCTCCAGAGCCCCAGCACGGCAAAGTTCCTTCAGTCCCTTCTGGCCACCCTTTCCGGACTGCGTGGCCGGGCTCAGGAGGGGGGCGGCAGCATCAGCGAGGTGGGCAACTCCCCTGTCGTTTTTTTCCAAACTATAGTCTGGCCCCCGACAGTGTCTGAGGGACAGTGAACCGGCCTCCTGTTTAAAAGTTTGAGGACCCCTGCTATAGTATACTAAACCATAAAGCCATGCTGGCATAGTTAAAAGATGGATATTTAACATTATGCTCTTCTTGCAATAGATGTGTTTGGGGGTGATTCTGTGTGTGGTTTTTTGTTTTGTATGGGTTCCACCCTTCCCCACCCCTCCCCCCGCAACTGTGCGTGCCTGGTAGTGACTACTTTTCATTATTAAAATCTTATTACTGGTTGCATGCCATAACTCAGATGTTAAATTACAATGGACAAAATTATAAAATGGCACCCTAAGGTTACAGTGGCTTTAAGGGTAGCAATGCATCAAAACATTTTCTCATTCAACACAGGTGCTTAACACAAAAATTTAAAATACACCTTTTTCTGATTATTTGCTAAACTATTGGATGTGAATGTTATTCTTAACATTCTTATGAGCAGTCTGAAAAAATAGCAGTATCCAGGACAAGAAACCTACATTACTGGTACTCAGTTAGTACTAATTGTTATCAGTCTTTGTAATCTGTATTTGGAGTTACCCCAGAGGAAGCTTCAGTTACAAGAACAGGATGGAACAAAGTATTTCTTTATGTTGCTGTTGCTTTGAAATTTGTGTCTTTGGCTCCTATTTCTTGAGTCAAGTGTCATTGATTAACAAGGAAATCCAAGAAAGAAGACAAGGTTATATTTAATAAGAGAGACCTTTTTAGGCAGCAATCTCTCCTGAAAAATTATTGCTTTCACTTCAGGAGAAAATACCAGTAGCATCTGCACACTTGGTTTTGCTTTTTCATTATTTGTAACATTCATTATTGTGATGGCTTTTGTTTTTTCTGCTGTTTTCTTCTGGCACCCTCCCTCCCATCAAATAATTTCCTTGCCAAAATGCAGCAGCATCTATTGACACTGTGAAAATGTTCACTTAGGATCGGAGTCACAGACTGCTGCTGTCACAGATCTTAGCAAAACTTACTTTATTTGTCACAAAACTCATAAAATAATGAACTTTAACTCAGAAGGCAGAGATTCAGAAACTTATTCTGTATGTAATGACAAATTTCTATATGTATTGGTTTTATGTAATAAAAAACATTGGCCATGGAGGTAAGTTTGTAAAAACACAGAAATCTGGAGTCAATTTGACTGTGGATACTCTTATATTTCCACTACTAACTAATTTATATCCCTGAGTGGCACAGGAATATGCTGCCCATAGACAATTTGAGTTAAATAAGGAGAATGCATGAAACTTCAGTAGTATATCTTCATAGAATCATAGAAACATTAAGGTTGGAAAGGACCTCATCAAGTCCAACCATCTACCCAACACTACCATGACCACTAATCCATGCCCGGAAGTGCCACGTCTACACATCTTTTGAACACCTCCAGGGCTGAACACCTTCACTTCCCTGAGCAGTCTGTTCCAGTGTTCAATGTCATTAAACTTTATAATGGGAAAATGTTTCCTTTGAAATTACTTTAATAGGACTGAATCATTGTTAATAGCATAGGAGGCTACAGGCTTATTGTTCTTACCTCCCTAAAAGGTGCAGTAATTCAGCAAACAATGAAGCTAGACATGACACTGAATATTGTGCTATCACTGAACTCTGTAGGTTTTGTCTCCTAAACTGGTAATAGTATCTTACTCCCTAACTTATGTTCCTGGCCTTATAACTTGAACAATACTAAAGGCTTTGTGCAAATGTTATGAAAGTACATTTTAGGATATGACACATGCAAGTCATTTGTTTAAGTACATAGTATATATTACACTTCCGCTGTTGCTTTGTATTCTTTTGACTAAACACCTTTTGAAAATTCTGTAGTTTCATTCATACTGAAAGTTACACAGTGACATCATCTTTGCTTGCAAATATGTGCCAAACGATTACCAGAAAAATTAATAAACTTCACTGCCAATGTATGATTGATGTCACCAAAGCACTCTAAATTAGAGCATCTCTTACCATGCACAAGAGACCTTGTAAAATGGATATTTATTAATTAAGAGTGTAATTATTTGTTTGTTTGTTTAATAATAGCAGGTAGTAGGTGCTAAGGCAGTACACATTAGTGTATGGTGGTCATGGTCCTGGTGAGAAACCTTACGATTCTCTGCACAGCTCCCACTTACATACTTTCTTGCACCTTAAGAGTAATTTCTTCAGTAAAACAGAGCCAGACATACTATACCAAGCCAGACCTTGAATCATAGCCAAAAGCCTAGGCCCAAGTTTGCACTTCATATGATTAAAATTTTTTGAAGCCCTGGGAATCTGAATTTATTATTGAGACTAAATCAACATACTCTATGGGCATCTGTTAAGTTTTTTGGGTGGTTATAGTACCCAGCACCCAGCCTTCAGGATGTGTGAATGTTGCACACTGTGTACCAGTATGCACTTTGGAGCTTGGAACAAATCAGTAATTCTGAAGTATGGCTGTATTGAATTGGTAAAAAGTTATAGTGAGGTGAAGTAGGTCTGGTATCTATTGCTACTAATTATGGTCTGACATATTTTAGACTTTGCTTCTCCTCTCTTTCCCCTATCTAAGTTTGCAGTATAAAGTAAACAGTAGAAAAAACTGACTAGAAGAAACTATAATATCATGCTCATCTGACAGGTGATTGACTCCATACCCTATTCTCTACAGTGTTTCATTAATACTTGGAAAGTCTGCAGAAAGCAAAGCTTCTGTCCCTGCTCTTTATTGAAACTAATTATAAAATCATAGAAGTTTCCTTACTCTTCCCTTGTTCTGTTTAATCTTTACACTGGCTCCCTTTTAGTCAGGCTACAAAAGTCAAGTCATTGATGGAGAATGAAGATCTCTATCTATTCTGGACCCATATGGCCTGCATATGCGGGTTGGACATCAAGAAGAGATAACCTACTCAGCGTCCTTTAACAATGAACTGTGACCCTTCTGTTAGGTAGGAGAGCTTAAGGGGTTCTTTGAACAGGATAAATGAAGCAGGTTGTAAAGTATTTCATTAATAAACTAATTATTTGAAGAAGCAGAGACTAAATTTTCTGAATTGTGAATAGTGGTACTTGGAACCTATTAAAAAAAAAAGGGAGAGATCAAGGTAGGAAAGAGAATTTTCAGGATGGAAGCTCTCCTAAAAACCTGCCATTTTTGAAAGGAAAGTATTGAGATTTCCTTTAGTTCATTATATCTCTCAGAATGAATTTTGAATTATTCCAGAAGTTTCCCATTATAAATAGACTTTATACATGCTGAATTCCACTTTGAGTTCTGCTAGAACAGGAAAATTCTACTGCAGTGTGAGGAAATCTCATGAACTGAGACACTGTTTGGACTCAAACACTGAGCTTGTGACAAATCAGTTGTTCTCAAGATTTTTTATCCTGCAGACCAGCTCATTTTTCTAGTTATCTCAGACCGCATATGATATAAAATTTCCTCCATCTGTTTATGAGGTTAAACTTCTCAACTGTAAGTATGGAAGGAGAAATTCAGTTATGCGTGTTGCTAACTGAATAGGTCTACTTAACAGAGAAAAATGGTCTTGTAACTTTTATTTTCTTGAGTTGTATTCACTGTAAGTCACTTGCTGCATTAGCTTAAGCTAACTGTGGCATAAATCAATTACAGTATAGAACTGCACTCCTCTTTCTAGATTTTTATTATATCTGTCATGTCCTCAGAAATTGCAATGGAACTACACCTGTCTTAGGAGAGTCATCCAAGCATTGCAGTCCTTGTTGAAAGCTGCTAAGCTGGCTCTTAAGAGGGTTTCTCTCTTTTTGAAGAACGTAGCTTAAAATCCTGAGATCCACAACTCTTAGGATTTGTGTTACTTGGAATGCTTACCTTTCCCAGAATAAATGTATTACATATTTGTCAGTTTTCTCTGAATTACTCAAACTAAAAGTTTTTTAAAAAATAAAAAACCCCCACGTTTATTCCAATGATTTAATGAGTTGAGCTTTTTGTGATGAAATTGAAGTCAGTAAGAAAGGGGAATGTAAAACATTAAATATAGGTTGAATTTAACAAGACTGTTACTAAGATGCTGCAGTATTTCAAATGGATTTGTTCTAGTTTAATTGGAGTGGACCTTATTTTGGATCACTATCCTTTCTTTTCAGAAGGATCTTGTTTGTTCTTCCTTCTTGTGGATTCTTAAGTACTTTTTCTAGTTGCTGTCCATTGGGAGCCCTGCTTCAGTAACAGAGCTCTGTGTCAGTCTTGGCTGTAATGATTTGCAGTTCTTCTCTTCAATCCTTTAGAATCAGGAATTTTCTTCCCTTGTTCCTTCCTTGGGTATACAAAGTATACCCAAGAAGGTAGTGCTGACTTATAAGAGTTTCAGCTTGATAAAATGCATGACATTTGCAAGACCTATTACTTTATAAATCATACCAATAATTAGATCAATTGTATACACTTTTTCTGGTTTTCTCTGTTTTTCCTTTTTCCTATTCCTTTCTTCAAGTTTGATGGTTTTGTGTTGTAATACACAACTAGCACAGTGATGAAGAATTTTTAATCAGCAGTGTCACTATGCATCAAGACCACCTTCTCTCCAAAAGACCATTTTGTTAGAAGATAGAAATAACTGTACATTCTTTTTTAATTGCAAGATGGGAAAAGGATTTAGAAAATCCCTTTGATCTTTGCAAATTATACCTAATGGACTCTGTGGGTTACCTGGATATGCAAAAAAGCATACTTAAGTGGTTCCTTTCACACTCTGCTTTGAACCTCCCTCAGATAAGCATAATTTTGCACTACCCTTGTTAAGTGCTTGACTTTTGCTTTTAGGTATCTTCTAGGTAATTATTCAGATGATGCTGAATCACTGCTAACTATCTTGAATAGTAAGGAAGAAAATTGAATAACATCTCTTTAACACACAAAGGGAACTGAGTCACTGAGAATTTACGGTAATATCTTAAAAAAACATGCTGATAAGTATAGAAAAGATAAGTTCAGTGAAAATAGCATGCCTATCAGTCTAGCCAAGACAAATAATTTGACCATTGATCTTGGTTAGACAAGAGTTCAGGTCTAGTATACAAATACTGGCATTTTCTAATGCAAAATTTGATTTACTAAAGACAACAACAGCAGCAAAAAAGCACTGTGGAATTCAGTCGATATGAAAACATTTGACATACCTTACCTTGATACATATTTGTATGTGTATGTGACTAAATATGTGAACAGAGGAAACAACTTGCAATAAAAGCTTCATGCAAAAGCATACAATACATACCGTTGCCATATTTATCACTTTAACCAAATAGAATTTTTGTTTGAAAAATTTGTATGATGTCCAGAAACTTGGTATGATGTTCCAGATATCTGCCTCTCTCTCAGAAAAGATGATTTCGACCACTCCTTTCTTGAGTTTGTTAAAAACTCTTGAAAATCTAGTGTGGGGTGAAGGGCATGGTAGTTGGTCTTCTATCAAACATAGATAACCTCACATTATTCTTCTTTAACTACTCAGGTGGCAAAAAAATCTTACCTAAAATTCTGCTTTTGTTTAACTTTATCCTCTTGGTAAAGTGTGTCTCATTTCTCTTATGTGTCTTTTAAACCCCTGTTTGTCATGGGAGGCAGAGCAAAACAGTTCCTTTACTTTTGAATCTTCAGGTCTGATTCAGACCCGTTTTAGGTGAGAAGAACTCCTGCCAGAGTCCTCAGATCTTAACACAGCATATACTCTTTTTTTCTTTTCCATTTTACAAATTTCTAGCTTCCTTGTAAAAACAGCTTGTATCTTTTCCCCTTGTGTTACTACTCTTTGATCTTCCCCCAAAATACTTGTGCATAGTTTGTCACCATTTCTCAAGTATCTTTTCATTATCTTTCAAGTCACTTGATAAAATCTCTTTTCTTATTTTTTCCCCCACTTTCATACCATGATGCTTTTTCCTTTTTTAGAGTTTTTTTGCTCCTTTGTTCTTCAGAGAAATCTAATTAGTAAATCAGGTAATGATAAGCTATATAAAATAAAATAGGATTTTACAAGCAATGCTGAGTTGTACTGTGTGCCAATGTTCATTTAGTTCTGAATCTAGATGGTTTATCTGTATAAACTCCTGTTCAAAAGACCAAATTCCAGTGTGATCTAATTAGCTTGGGGAGATTCGCTGCAACTCAAACACTTATGTTTATATAGGAGCAATAATTGGACTTGCTCTTGTAAATGATGGTGTAGGGGAATAAAATAGAGTTTGTTTCTATTCATCTTCTATTCAAGCTTCTATTGCCTTCAAATCTTTGAATAGCCTCACTCTCATAATGAGAAACAAATTGAATACAATGCTATTATTTACTCTGGTATGTTTTATTTATTTTGCCCCTTGTACTTTGAGATCAGTCCTCTCTGGGAACGATCATTGTTTCTCAAATATTACATAAACTCAAAGCCTACTGTTGTGCTTATCCTAGTTTTGCTGAAGTTAAACACATGGTCCTGAGAAAAGCTGTGAAAACAGTCTTTATCATTGTCAGTTTTGCCATTTCTAGAAGGACTAGCAGCTGGGAAGCTTTGAACAATCATGGTAGTCAGACTAAGAAAAGAAGGAAATCTGAGAGATGGGGGAAAAAATGTCTTACTAAGCTAAATCTGGAGAAATGTATTCTATTTTAAAATACCATGCAAGAACCAAATATTGCCAATGAAAATATCAAGAATGGAAAGAGGAAGAAAGCATCAGCAAGGGATGAATAGAATATTTATTCGGCAAAAAGGGAAGCAGAAACCCTTCAAGATGAAAGTTGTATGTGATCTTATTTTCTACTCAAAATCAGCAATGCATTTTTAGTGAAAAAAAAAATCATAGCACCAATTATAATGAATTCAATAAATTACGCCTTTAAAGACAGATTAGCAAATGACCCCAATGTCTAATCAATAAGGGCTAAACTCCCTCTGTCTTCTGACAAAACAAACAAAACTTCCCTTGAGACTGGTTGTTTCAGAAACTCATTTACTGAGGTTTCTTCATTTTTCTAGGCTTCTAATACATCTGTGTTAGCAGGTTACTACAAATTAGGAGTATGTTTTGAGGTAAATCTCCCAGTCATTCCTATTTACTACGTTTTGCACTGCATTATGGAGCAGGCATATATTCAGCCCAGGGCACCCAATTAGCAATAGTTCGAAGAAACCAAAACTCTGAAATGCATAATATGTAAATTTCACTTCCTCGCTATTTTTCTCTATAAGTTTACTTTTTATGGTTGACACTACTTACAAGTGTAGACAGACCACAAGAGCTTGTAGATGCTGGTACAGCAAGTGGTATGTGAAAAGCTCTGTGAATAGCTGATAGTCTTTGCTCACTGGCATTTTTGAAAAATTGAAAAGAGACTTATCTGGACGTAAAATTTTATATGAATGGAATCAAAATGTCTCTTTAGTTTTTCACAGTATTATCTGTTGAGAACAATTAGTAAGGAAGGATATTTTAAAAATAAAGCTATTTGGAATAAAGGAACATAAAATTTTCATTTTAGAAAAGTGTGGATGAAACTTTGTCTTTCAGTTGTCTCTTCCTAGGTGTGGACTTGTTGTTTTGTTTGTTTGTTTTTCCTTTAATATTCCTAATGCATTTTGGTTGTTTAATCTTTGTTTTTCAAAAACTAATTGTTGGGGCCCACATCTTTCTTCAAAATACTTTCTTTTTAAGGTCAGATTCTCAAAGATGTGAGATGTATGCAACTCTGTGTAGATCTGTAACTTCTGAACCTATTGGCTAGTTGCTGCCAGTTTAGGAATACTAGACTCAGAGAGTTAAGGAGAGTGAAAGTTACTGCGAGTGTTCTGTGAGAGCTCAGATCTTTTTAGGCACTGAGAATCTAAGTGTAAGAGATAATACCATAAGAAATCAGACTGAAATTATCCATGATGTTCACGGACCAACTTGCCATTTGTGTGAAATACTGAACTGGATAAATGCTATGCAGAAATTATAAATTTAGCTCTTAATCCTCAACATCTTTTCCTTCAACAGTTACATATCAGATAGTTCATTTTATCTCATGGAGACATTACTTGCATTTTATTTTCCATATGGATTTGTGGGACAGATTAATGTGGAAACCACCAAATCCTCCTGTTTTAAATGTTATGGGGGGTTGTGTTTTGTTGGGTTTTGGGTTGTTTTGTTGTTTGTGTGTTTATTTTATCTTTATAAAAAAGTGAGCATATGCCTGATTCCCTAACAATCTGCATTAAGTGATTGCACTGTCCCCACAGAGTCCTATCCCATTCCTGAGTAAGCCACATTTGAAAAAACCTGCTTCAGCTATTGATGGCCTTGTTTTCAGCACAGCATCCTTCTAATTACCATCTGGCAACTAGAAGGATTAGAATAAAAGTATTTTCACATTTACATCATTGTTTTCTGTACTTTTGGCTTAATAGATGCACACTTGTGTATTGAAATTCCTCTTAGCTGTCTTTGTAACAGCTTATCTCATACTGTGCTGTAGGGAGCTAGTGGGATCTAGAGAACAAACAGGTTTTGATGTCTGTCTTTCTGAGGTTTCAGTATTAGCAGCCACTTGAGATGAATGGGAGATATTTCTGTAGTTAGTTGCAATTTTAATATTTGCTGTAATCGGGAAAGTAGAGGGAAGCTTAAAAAAAAAGGCAGATATTTTTCTCCCCGTGTCATCTAGCTCTGTATTCTGTGAATCAGATGCTGCCTGCCCTTCAAACAGAGGAGACTAGAGGAAGTCTTTCCTTGGAAAGTATCATTAATTCCTTGGAAAGGATGAACAATTTTAATCCCCATACAGAAAGAGGAAGGAGCAGATACCTTCAACAGGTGTCTGTGGTGAGTTAAGCCATCTCATTTGAGACACAGCAACAGGCAGACTGTTCAACAACAGCCCACATGCTGGAGTGGCTGAATACATTCCTGCCATTGAAACCTCATCCACAGCTCATTACAGTGTGCACATTTCCCTGGTAAAACAACAAAGCTCCTTGCTTCTTTGAGTTCCAGCAGACCCAGTCACAGAATCATAGAATCATTAAGGTTGGAAAAGACATCTAAGATCATCAAGTCCAACCATCAGTCCAACCCTACCAGTACCACTAGACCATATCCTGAAGTGCTATGTCTACACATTTTTTTAACACGTCCAGGGATGGTGACTCCACCACTTCTCTGGGCAACCTGTTCCAATGCTTAACCAGTAAAAAAATTTTTTCCTAATATCCAGTCTAAATCTCCCCTCATGCAACTTGAGGCCATTTCCTCTTCTCCTATTGCTAGTTACCTGGGAGAAGAGACCAACATTCACCTCTGTATAACCTCCTTTCAGGTAGTTTTAGAGAGCAATAAAGTCTCCCCTCAGCCTTCTCTTCTCCAGACCAAAGAGTCCCAGTTTCATCAGCTGCTCCTCATAAGATACGTTCTCCAGACCCCTCACAAGCTTGGTTGCCCCTCTCCGGACCCACTCCAGCGCCTCAGTGTCTCTCTTGTACTGTGGTGCAGTACTGAACACAGTACTCAAGCTGTGGCCTCACCAGTGCTGAGTACTGGGGCATGATAACTTCCCTGCTCCTACTGGACACACTACTTTTGATGCAGGCCCAGATGCTGTTGGCCTTCTTGGCCACCTGGGCACACTTGTTGGCTCATGTTCAGCTGGCTGTCCACCATCCCCCCCAAATCCTTTTTTTGCCAGGCAGCTTTCCAGCCACTCTTCCCCAAGCCTGCAGCATTGCATAGGGTTGTTGAGACCAAAGTGAAGAACCTGACCCTTGGCCTTGTTAAAACTCATACAATAGACCTCAGCACATCATCCAACCTGTCTAGATCCCTCTGCAGAGCCTTTCTACCTTCAAGCAGATCAACACTCCTGCTCAATTTGGTGTCATCTGCATTTACTGAGGGTGCATTTGATCCCCTCATCCAGATCATTGATAAAGATATTAACGAAGGCAGGCCCCAAAACTGAGCCCTGAGTAACATTGTGACTGGCTGCCAACTGGATTTAATTCATTACTATATTCAAGTTTTCAGAAAGACTAATTAGAAAAAAGCCTTTTTTGTAAAAAATTTAGTAACTGGACAAAATAGACAATCAACTGGTAACAAATACTCTAAGTTTCAAGCTTTTCTTCTCTTCCTCTGCCAAGAGGGGAATAAGAACAGGCAAAGGGTTGTTGGAAATCTCAGATTTTCTTGAATTTACAATTGGATATTCCGTACAAGGAGGATGTAGTCATAAAAGATATGACTTTGGTGTGCTGCCTTAGATAATGTGAATCACAAAGTGGGACCTTCCTTCATTCAACTGAATAGATTATAATAAGATTAAAGAGGAGTAACATGCAATTTCATATATACTTATGTAGGAGCATTTATGTTATGTTTAAATGCCTATCTTTGCATGCTGTAGGCTTTTTAACTCTGCAATATTAGTAAAGTCTTTTACTGAAGTGGTTCTCTCCCACACAATCTCATTTACCTTTGTGGTTACTATTTCCTATGTATCTTTAAAATTTGCACCCATAGAATTCCTAAAAAAAATTAAAACATGCATCTACACCACACTCAGTTTTTTCAGGAATACATTCTCAGCAGATACATCCCAGATCCCATTTCCTATCGGAAATGAAGCCAATGTCTTGTAGCATGTCAGTCTTCCTCTATCTTTTTTAATTGGTGTGATCTCAACACTAAGTATGGTACTAACAGAAATCTTATGCACAGCTTGGAACCTCTAGTCTATAAATGAAAGCACTCTTGGAACCAAACCTTTGCTGATTTATATGGTTGTTGATTTGGGTTTTCTTCTTTTGGAAAACATAAGTAGTAGTTTTTGGAATACTGCAAAACATTCATAAAAATAAATATAAAAGTTATCAAGAGGGAATTAGATGACATTTCTGAGACTATTGCATGTATCATCTGGAATTTCTATATTTATATCTTTACCAGAGTTTCACGATAAAACAAATTCTAAAACCCAATTCTTCTGCCCCTCTTTTATGTAAGTAAAAACTGTACATTAAAAACCTCATAGTGGAGAGTAGCTTAAAGATTAGAAAACATATGCATGATAGAGTTTAAAATACTGTCCAGATGGGTGTCTGAAATGTCTAAATTATTTTTTGCTTGCTGCTGCTAGCAGACTGAGCTCACTGGTTGGATTCTTATATTCTCATCTAGACTCAATTTTCTAATCCAGTTGCAGGGAGACTTAGAGCTGTTTTCTCAGAGCTCTCCAGGAAGCTGTGGGCCATGGGGGCCAGGACAGGGTGAGACAACAAGCCTTCACTGAGGCACATGGACAGGGATTTTGCACCCATACAATGTGGGAATGCAGACAGTCAGCAAACCATTTTTGCTTCCCTAAATAAATCCTAGTCTGTGGCAATGCTCAACACTAGATACATCTGAAGTAACACAATGACAACCTTGGTCTCAACTCCAGAATTAGCTTACGTGTCTTTCAACCGTGGATTGGCATGCACTGGGACTGTACCAATACACATGGCCGAATTTCGTCCACATCCCTCATACCCCATTATGTCAAGTTCAAAGGCAGATTATAGTCCATGACTTAGTGTCAATATGCTGTTAGAATTAAAAGGATATTTCATCTGTTATCATTTATTTATAACATTTGTATTCCTCAATTAGTAATTTAGCAATTATTTCATTAATTAGTGGAGAGTTTTAAGTTTTCAGAGCCTGTATGGCTACTGCAATACTACTAGAAACAGACCATAATTCCTTCTGTCGTGTAAAATTCTGATAACATGTATAGTCATTCACGAACCCCAGTTTTCTTGTATCAAACTCATATTAAGTTTCAGTAACATTGATGTAATAGAGATTTTCATATTGTGTTATTTTCTTGAGCAGCTGCTGCCTTTGACTAATAATAATATGTTTCATAAAACCAAGGAAGTTAAGAAAGCATTCTTTTGTAATAGCTATCTGTTAGGGAAGTGCAGCATCTTAGTTTTTTTCAAAGCTTTTTTTGTTGGCATAAAAAATTGACTGTCCACATGACACTAGAAAAATAAAGTACTGATATGAGCTCATAGTTCACAGAAATGAGAATGACTGCCTCTTTGTAAAAGAAAACCTCTTATGTGTGTAGAGAGATAACATTCTTTATAAATTCTAAGCTTAGTACGGTAGGTCATAGTTGTTCTGAAGATACTTCTACATTATACTGTTCTCATCAATGCAAAGAAAAATGCTAGCTTAGACTTTCTCATTTTAATTAACATTTATCAGTTGCTACTCATAAATATAGTGTTCAGTGAATGCTTCAGTATACAAATATCCAAATACATCTAGCTGCTATGAATAACTTATCCTGTAAGAAATGTAATTTATAGTTATTTGTGTATCACTATTATCTATACTCTAAAATTGTAAGCCTATTCTTATTTCCTACCTAAATAGAATGTCTCTGGTGCTTAATTTTGTTTTGTTTTTGCTGTAATACCCCTTTTGCCCCTTTTGTTGAAAGTTGCCTGCTATGTAAAAGTACAAGTCACAGAACAATTTTTCTCTGCCAAAAAATATATATTTAATTCTTTTTTTTTTGGCCTGGTCTTTCTCTAAAAAATACAAAAGTCTTTGTCTTTGACGTAGTAACACCTAAATTTGATTCCATAAGGACAGCATTAAAATCTGTAAATGTGTTAAGGCTACAAATGTATTTGGCCTAAATTAAATATATTTCTGGAATGTAAGTTTATCATTTTGCATGCCTGAATCTCTCACTGGACGTATCTAGACAATTCTGTCTGTATTAAAAACTTACAATTTTGAGCTGAATGAATCCTGTCATATATGATGATTTATATTGTCATGTAAATGACCACTTATCAAATAATGTATTACTTCTAATGATTATGCAAACTGCTTTAAGGCAGCACAGCTAAGGTTAATGACACCAAAAGAAAATGACGTGAGGAAGGAATCTGAAGTAATCCAATAATTCCCTATTGTTTTGAGAAGTCTGAAGTTATTTTGAGTAATTCGTGGTTTATAGAAGAAAACAGTGATAATTGTATTTATGCCTCCCAAGTATTTTCTCAGGAAACAGGCAAACAGCCTTGCTTGGTTTGTTTTAAGAACAGCGCCACTATAAGTATTTTCTTGTTGACTTCAAAGATGAAAGAGAATACTAATGGAATGAAATGTGACACTGACAGAGCAAATTTTAAGGTATTTTGCAAAAGAGGCAAAATAAAGGAAGAGTTCGCACAAACTTTATAGATTCTGTAGAATTGTTAAATGGTCTGTATGTATCAAAATGCAAAACAGAGTCTTGTCATATGTCATATAAAATGAAAACTGACAATAACACCAACATGTTTGGTTGGGTGTGCATCTTAAAATCATGAGCTTCAGTGGGTTGAGAACTAGTCTGGGAAGTAGATTAACATTATTGAAGCCATAAGTAAGCTAGTTCAGTTTTTTAAATGGGATATTTGGCACAACTTTAACGAGCTAAATGTACTCTCTAGGCATTCAGATAAAATGTGTATTTCCCATGGAATACATAGGGTTGTATAATGTTCTTCATAACAGCAGTACCGAAGTAATAAATATTTTAAGATTTTGCATTTTGTGAGATGAAATCCACTGACTGTGCTCCACATAACCTAACTATATCCTTTGCATTAAGATGTAGATAGAAGTGATCTTAAGCTTAATTTAAAATCTTCTCCTCAGCTCTCAGTCCTTCAGTCAAGTGGTTTGGAGCAGCTTCAGAATATAAAGTCAGTAGATGATCATAGAAAATCATTATAAGCAGGAGACTCGCCATAAAAAAGTAATAATGGATTGTAAGGACTATTTTGTTATAATCTCTTTCTAATAACAATCATCAAGATATTTGTTTCCTTGGTATATTAGTATTTAGTTATTTAAATGTTTTATAGAGGTTTATTAATAACTTTTTTCATAGACAGACATGCAGTAACTGAATCAACTAGAAATGGTCTTTGTTTCTCAGCGCTTGAGATTTCATTGAGTCATCTGTGAAGCTGGAAACAGCTAGAAAAAATTTAAGTATTTTCAGCAATTATTCATTGACAGCAATAAGGGTAAGGGGTACAATCCTGTATAGATGACAGTCTGTAAAAGAATTCTTTCTGGAAATATCTGTATCATTTTAATAGCTTTATAATGCATGGAGAAAATTTTGCATAAAATACGCTGAACATTCTCATAAGACCAAAACTACAAAGAGTGGCAGCATAAGA
The DNA here is from genome assembly GCA_033124195.1 of Coracias cyanogaster. Lineage (NCBI taxonomy): Eukaryota > Metazoa > Chordata > Aves > Coraciiformes > Coraciidae > Coracias > Coracias cyanogaster. The sequence goes on along the minus strand of JAVSBS010026247.1, from coordinate 53,311 downwards.
ATTTTATACCTTTATATTGAGTAATAAAAACAAACAGCAAGAACTGAGTATACAGTGTTTTTACTTTTGTTTTCATAATCCATTATTTTACTAGTAGTTTACAGACTGATGAAGAGTTAGGTTTTCTTATCTTAGACATAGTAATGTTCACCCACTTATGTTATTACAATGAGAGAGAATTATAAGCTTCTGGATATTATTGAATGATCTTATAGATCCAACCACACAAAGAGGATTTAGGAAGTGAATCCACAGCTTTTATGTTCATAGATTCCATTTTGAATGAGTGGACAAAAATAAAATAATTAACAATAAATATAAATACAGAGACTCAACAGTCCTCAGCAGATGATGAGAGGAAACAGCCTCAGGTTGTGCCAGGGAAGGCTTGGATTTGATATTAGGAACATTTTTTTCACTGAAAGCATTATCAAGCACTGGGACAGGCTACCCAGGGAAGTGTTGGAGTCACCACCCCTAGAGGTATTTAAAAGATGTGCAGATATGGCACCTAGGGATATGGTTTAGTGGTGGGCTTGGCAGTATTAGGTTTATTTACTGTTGAACTGAATAATCTTAGAAGTCTTTTCCAACCTAAATGATTTTATGATTCTAGGTTTAAAAGTCTCCTGTAGGTTATGCTGAACAGACAGAGCCATTGAGAGACAGATCTGAAAGCTATCAGGAAGGATGAATCCAAATACCTTGCAAAAGTCTAGAACAAATAGACCGCATGCACAATTGCTGTAAGTTGAAATATCTCCTCTAAATTTAGTGCAGCTATTTCCATCCTACCACAAGAACAATAGAAAGCAACAAAACGTGACTTTTCAAGAAGATGTACTTCAATGTCTTTCCAAGAACATTCATATAAATGAGATTTAAGGAAAGAATTGTCTTCACAGAGAGCTAAAAACTGTTGAAGAAACTGTCTGTATATTTCCTACTCATATTCAATATTGAATGGCACTATCCTTAATATTTACCATATGTAAGCATGTGTCCTGCTTCATCAGTGCCTGTCAGTGCTACAGAAATGAAATGTACCACCTGCGCCCATGCGATAATTTTTTAACTCATCTTATAACCACAACATCTTTGTGCAGTACTTGAAAACTGGATGCAGTTAGTTACCTCTTTATACTTCACTTTTACTTGAAACTTGTGGTCGTTAAAACAAGAATTGTCTTCATAAGGCCTTGATTTAAAAATTAGTGATTGCTTGAAAGACATTCCCAGAATAGAAGATACAAAGTCTTCACAACAGGAAATGTAAGATATAGTTCAGCAATACACAGCTTTCTGAGTTTCTTGCCAAGTTATGACAGATACACTGATCAATTACTAGAAGGTAGAAGCAAGGCCAAAATCTGGATAGCATATTCTAGTGAGACTGGAACTACTTATTCTTTGATTAGTTCTTGAAACTGCAGTTTAACTTCAGTTTACATCATTTCGTAACAGTATCAACCAAATAGCTTCACAAGTTGTAGATTAGGACAGTTTTTACTTCCATGAGGACTCCAATAATAGTACTCTTGCATGTTTTGTCATCTGTTTGCCAGTACAAGAAAAGTTGTGTTCATGAACCCGTATGTCGACTAACAAGTATACTTCAGCACTAATCTGAGGAAAGTTTTATTGCTCTTAGGATGTTTAATTGCATCCACCTACAGCATTTCTAAAATACTTCCCCCTACTAAAATAGAGTAGCCTGGAAGGATTTCATATGAAAATTAATGAATAAAAGCTTTTTAAAGTACTAACACAGAAATTTCTATGAATATTTGAAGCTTGTAAAGGAGTGAGATTTGTTTGCAGGAATGGCTAACAATCCATGTCAGGGAAAATGTAAGCAACTCTGACAAACAGACTTTAAATAGCCTAATACATTATAAACAAAATCCTTCTTTTAGTCATTCAAACCTGAATTTGAATGATCAGAAAGTCTTAAACAGGAACTAGAACAAACAGTACTAAAAATAGTTAACCTCCATAATGATTATCATCTATTTTAGAAGTAATTTCATTCTTTTAATCAATGTTAATCCTCATTTGGCATATTATTTTGGTGTTTGTGCCTGCTTCAGGACCAGCTTCAGATTTCAGGATTTATCTTCTATGGAAAAAATAGGATCTTTGAATACAAAAACCAAAATGGCCTTAATTTTCTTCTTTCCCTTTGATGGCTTAATGATAATCTTTGTTAACAGGTCACTGAGAACAGGTATATAAATAAGTGTGTGCAAGACTAAAGAAATTTAAACAATCCAAATGTTTCTGTCTAAATTACTGTGAAGTTAGTTTCTTTGACAATAAGAATTAAAGATCCCAAATTTCAGAAATGCAATTAGCAAATACCAAATGAACAGTTTATTTATAATTGTTTTTATTTGTTTGGTGGATGGGGTTTCTTTTTAATTATACATTACGACTTATAGTGATACACACAGATATTGTTGCTTCTCCTAGTGAATTTGAGTCCTGAAAAGTGTCTATCTAAAGGCTGATGAGGACATTTCTCAAGTAGTTCTAATTATATCCTGTTTATAAAGTTTTGGCAGTGAAGAGTTTTGCATACAGATGTAGCCTCAACATGTTCAAATGAATGTCATTTTGCTGAAATAAGCCTTTTTTTGCCTTCTTCAACCAATACATTTATACTGTAGTCCGGTGCACTGGGACCTAGCAAGGCTATAGGAGACATGGTTATGTCCCTGAACAGACAAGTACATGAAATCTAGGTTTCTCTCACACTTGGCCACTACATTCAGCCTCTCTGTTATGCTAGCCTGTGTATGCCTGATGGATGCTTCTCTTTCCTTTGTTTTCCCTTTCTCCCTCTTGTGTTTTATCCATAATGATTTCATCAAATCCAAAACTCCTTCATGAAATGTCTTGGCGTGAACAAAATAATATATTTGATACAGTATGAAATGCAAAAGTATTAATTACTTCATGAAACTAGGTAATTCTATTGTGAAGCAAAAGCAAATATTGAAACTTTACAAATTATTTAAAAAACAGAGCTGTCTGCCTCTGTCTTGCTGTACTTTAAGCAGTTTCCAGGTATATTTAAACAGAATAGATTTTTTTTTTTTCTTCAGTCATTAAGGGAAATATCACAGATTTAAATATGCTCTAGGAAAAAAAAAAGAAAGGAAGATGTCAGCAAAAGCTTTCATGTTTTTCTACAAGGCATCTGGCAACTTCCACTGCTTCAGACAAATGAGAGTACGACTTCAGGTGATCTTTTCTATTTTTTCTTTCTTTTTTCTTTTTCCTTTTTTTTTTATACACATTACTTTCTCAGCAGGGTTGCTTTTCAAGCATGAAAACAGATTGGGGCAGTTCACAAACCCAGCTGACTCTATTTCATTGAAGATGTTTGGATTTTGCACACAATAAACCATAGCTATATTGTGTGTTAATGATTTTCCATAAATCAGCTGTATGATTTGGATAAATTCTTATTGATTTATGTAGAGAGTTGACTGAGCAAGAACTGAGTTACGGAAGAGCACTACCACTATGCATAGTTCTAGGTCTAGAAAGAACAGTCATATCTTCAGACAAATAAAGAGCAGCCAAAAATATTAATACCTGCAATATAGTAATATATGTGTACATCTACATCAGAAATTGCTTGACTATTTTGAATTTTTCTTAGTCTTTGAATTGATTTGGTAGTTTATTTTACATAGGATCATGTAAATAAAATATTGTTAGTTTCTCTTTCCATACTATCTCATGGAATATACTCAGCTTATATTAATATGACAAAAAATAGTTTATATTTGTGGATAAATAACATTTTTTATATGTGATTTTTTTCTACATTCTAATTTTATAATTATTTTAGGAATAAAATATAGTTCTTAAAATAATAATAGAGTATTGTAACTCTTCATCTAACATTACCTAAACAGAAATTAACATTGTCTAAAAACCTGATTTACACAGGCTAGCTTCAAGCTATAAGGTTTTCTGAGCTATAGAGGTGCCAACAAAAAAGACCATCTTTCTGTTTGATTTCAGCTCAGAAATAACCAGGAGCTAAATTCAAACATTATAGTATAGCCAGTCTGACTGCAATTGCAGTACATTTTATCATGGAGTACAAAGTACAACAGTGCTATTAGCTTGTCTCATTAGTGGATTGCCCATTCATCTATTTACTTTTTTCAGTTCTGTTGATTGTCCAAGACTCAACAGAATTATTAAGATTTTCAGACTTAGATGTTTTGATTGCACGTGTTCTTTTTTCTTTTTTCACCATAAAAAATACTACTATATGCTTTTTATTGTTATCATTATAAAATTTTATTAAAACATCTTAGAACAAGTATTCAGACTGGTTATTCTCCTTTCTGTAAATGTGATAGCAGGAAAAAATATATAGAAGAGAGTCCACCCCCACTTTTCTTAGACAGATGGGAAATGGACAGACATTGTTTACGATGTCCTTCTTTTCTTTTCTTTAGCTATTCATCAAGTATTAGAATATTTGAAAACAAGTTGTCTTTGTGAAGCTTTCACAGAACAGATTGTGCCCTAATAATTTTGTAACCTTTCACTATGTCCTCGCTTACACATTTTTTAAATCTCTTATTTCTGTGACCAGTTTCTGCAAAAAAAACCCTATTTTACTGAAATCAGAGCTTCTTAATGGAACATTAAATGAAGTTTAGCTGAAGAAAAATAATTGGTAAAAAAAAGTAATATTTTAATTAAAAGTCTGTCTTGAAATATCTATTTATTTTTTGTAATGGTGTGTTTCAATTTTTCATTGTTTTTTTGTACTATAAAAACCAACATTCTGAGTAAATTTTAATTGTAATGAAACTAAGGAGTTTCTGTTTTGAGTCCCATAAAAATAAGTTTCAAAAGTGTGCAATTTATGCAATTGCATAATTGCAAATAAAATGTGTCCCTTTGCAGTGTGTAACTTATTCACTGAATTCCAATCTGGAAACCTTTCAGGAAAATCGTATAAATCACACTTTACAGTAGAGTAAAAGTTATGCATTCAGATCTCAGGCTAGCCAAATATAGTTAAAAACTATTCTGTAAAGTTATTTACCTCTGGTGCTGCAGTTCTGACTGTTCAGAGTTTAGCACCACATATGTCACTTCCGTTTATGGGCTTCAAAGACCTCCGTCTTTGAAGCCCATAAGGTTAGGCTGGTAAGTCATTCCAGTTAAGGTTGTCTACCTCCACTATCCACACACATTAAAGCTACTGGGAAAAATTTCAAACCCACTTCCATTTGGGCCAGCATAATTTTGCAACTAACTTTTAAAGTTCATACTGTAATTTTAAGGCCGAAAAATGCATATATAAAATTACATGTACTACAATGAAGACCACATTCAGCAAATTTAGCAGACTTTAGCACAAAGTTTCACATACTGAGGAACTAAAGCGTGACAAATTACGTCCAGATATGGCCATATTAGTTGGAGCTGGAGACAGCCCTACAGGGCTGGCTTTTCTTTGACTAAAGGAATGCCCTTGAGAAGACTCACTTGAGCTAATGAAGGCATTATATAAACAATTAAAAGGCAGTTGTTGGAGGCTGGTAGGAAGCTCTTCTATCAGTAGTTAGTATTTTTGAACTTTTCCTATCTCCTTTCAGAATAAATTTCCTGTCCTAGTTGTGGCAGGGCTGCTGAATGGAGACTTTCTGGTCACTAAATATCCAGGTGCTATTTTATGACGTGTATGCAGTGTCTTACCTTTGCATGTCTATAGCTCCCTCTGAAGGTGAGCCAAAGGCCAAAGATTCCCATCAATAGCCTGATCAATAAGATAAAATAATTTACTCAGAACAATAATTAATAAAGAGGGCTTACACCAGAAGGTAAATTATGTATGACCAACCCACCTGGGAAGACAAACTTAGCAGCAACGCTTCTTTCTTTCCTTAAAGCAAAGGAAAAAAAGAGTTGGCTTCACCTTGTAGATTGAAAATCATACATGGTAATTACTATGATGATTCACATTGAATTAAATTAAATAAAAATTTAGTAAGTTGTTTCACCTAAATATGAGACCAGGGGCCAAAGATAGTTTTTGCATGTGTTTATTAGTAGAACTTGTTGTATGAGTAGCTAATATTTATTATTAATATATATACTAGTTAAAGCCACAGTAGTCAATTCCATTAGCTTACCCTCAAACTTCTACAGAGCTGTCCATCTGGTTTTAATCAAAACCAAATGGTAATCCAAGTTCTCAGGCTGGAACAGCTAAGAGGAAGTCATTCAGAGAAGACAGAAGAAAGCAGAAAAGATAAACAGATGAGATTCACTAATTTGTATAGAGCAAAGGATGTAGATGCTGTGGGTTACTCTGGAGACGTGATTCAGGCACCCTGTCAAACTGGAACGAAGTAGTTACAAGTGTTTATGTCAGCAAAATACTAATATGATCAAGATGGAGTCTGTCCTTTTGCTTTTGCAGAACCGGATTTGTATAACTCTGGAGGATTCTCAGAAGGGGTAAAGCAACATATACTTCTGCCTGCAACATGACTATGTTTAAACTGTGGTCTTCATTTTCTCAGATCCAGCTTATTCTCTTGAGTAGGAATACAATTTCAGCATGCGCATGTAAACAGTACCTCTCTAAGTGCGTATATTTGTTCATCAGAGTAGCACTAGACCCTTTGTCAATGCAGTGTGCTAATTAAGTTTGGACCATGTTGTTCTCTGCTTGTTTCTCACTACCTGGTGCCAAAGACCTGACATTTCAGTGACATTCTCCTGTTGATCTGGGTAACTGTTATTTTTGCAAGAACATTAGAGGCACATAAAATATTTGTTCAAAGAAGAAAAAAGCAGAAGGGAGGGGTTTGAAAACACTTTTACATTATATAATTGTGGCACGTATCTTCCTGTTTTTCAGAAATAACCCAGGAGCGTATTAAGCTGGATGTCATGAAATGCTCAGTCTTGTCTTTTTTCTTTACCCTCATCTCCGTGCGCTCTCTCCCTTTCCTTCTCCCTGGCGCAGGCAGGCAGGCTCGCTGTCTCTCTCTCCCTCTCTCTCAAAGGCAGGAAATACTTTTCAGGCAATCTGGGCCTGGTTGTTGAGGCCCCTTTCACAAAACATCAGTCTGAATTTAGTAGACAGAAGTCACTGGGAGAAGCTTGACAGGCTCGTGCTTAGTTAAGGCTCCCTCCAGCTGCAGAGTGTGTTTTTGTTAAGAGTCACACATTGAGCAAAACTGCTTAGAATAGAGCAATGATCTCAGTAGCGAAATCTGAACTTCTATACTAGCAGGAGCTAACTGAGACTGGGCTCTTTTCTTTGTTTGTTTGCTCCTTCATTTTGTTTTGTTGTTTCTCTTGGATTGTTTTTTTTTATTGACCAAAGATTTTAGAGAAGTCTTTTCTGAACTCCAGATTCTCTTCATGTAACTAAGGCTGTCTTGGAATCTTTCTATACTTTAAGCTATCAAAAAATATAAAGGAAAGAAAAATCAGAAAAGGAATAAACAGTATCCAGCACTGGAGCTTTCTGCATTCGGGATCTCTGCACTAAAACCGGAGGTAAAAAATTATACTCATTAAAAACGTACATTTAGTTGTAGACTGTGCCAGTTCTATTTATCAAAATGCACCAGACCTGTAAGAAAAGTTGTCTTGTGCATTTTTCTTCATCTTTTAAAAATATGTTTGATTTGCTGAACTTTTGTTTGTTTGGATTCATATATCAATTGAGCTGCATGGTCTTGCTTGCATATTTTTAATGGACATTAAATAGGAAAGCTAGGCATGTGAATGATTTCTTTTTTCAGCTCATTTGCCAGCAAGGAGGGCATTTAGGGCTATGGTTTTTTCCCTTCCCTCCCATCCAGCAGTAATGATGATGAGGAGTATTTTAGGTAGATATATCAGTTATACCTCTGCTAGGCTTGGTCTCTAGTCTTTTCTCAGTCCTAGACGAAATTTGCGGTGTAACTGACAATATAGCCTTAAACTTGTACGCTCCAAATCTGACATTCCAAAGTTTATTTCTTGGCATTAGCTAAATTAGGTTATTTTTAGTAACCTATGATTAGATATGCTGTGGTAGCATTAGAAAGGAGGAAAGCATGATTCAGTGAATGTCAGCTGACTATAATTTTCGGTGAAGATATATTAATTTACTCAGTCTTTTTCTTAACCCAGTAAACATTTAACTACTAATAATAACAAGAATCTGATGTTAAGGAGTTTAGGGAGAAATTTGGGATATTATCTTTAACTAATGTGTGAATGGAGCTGCTGCTATTTTACATAAAGGCATGATTTAATTATTAATTTGTGATGGACATCAGAAGCATTTTTTATGGCTATGTAGTATCCTTTGTCTACCTGAAAATATAAAAGGAGAGTTGTTGCTCGTAAGTAATATGACAGATTCTTCTTTTGTTATATGCATCATTAAGCTCCATATAGTTATTGGCCAGATTGGTTACTAAACATGAGTCAACCGTTCACATATTGCAAGAAGTTTGTAACTGTGTTTTTACTGAATTTTTTTTCAAAATAATTGGTGAGTAATGAAATGACTTTGTGGTGTGAAAGGATGTGAAGTACTAGTAAATAGTGCAGAATAGGGTCAAGTATCTCCTCTGCAATAGATTGAGATTTGCAAACTTTACTGCCATTTGGGTGGAAGAAAGATGTCCATGGTGGCCAAAAGTGGCTCCGGGTTGTGAAGGGCATGGGCCCCAAGGGGACAGGCAGCAAATTGTTTCTGGATATATCCTGGGGTGAATTTTAAAGTCACAACTACTCATTTGATTATGGACAAGCATTGTCCAGTTGCCCTGAGCTGGGACAGCTGTGGTAAGTAGGTGGTGGGACTGAGAAGGTGGAAGGAATCTGAATGGCTGAATCTGTGTGTCACTCCTGTGAAATTTGTGCTGAAACTCTGATGTCTCAAGGGATTTAACATTAGTAGCTTTTACTGTATTGCGTTCCCATACTTGCTCCTGCATGTATGCATGCACGTACTTCGTATTAGCAAGTACTCTAGTTAAACAGAAGAGAAAATACCAAATCATAAAAATAATTATTCCACATTAAAGAGCTCCTTCTTCTACAGCACTGTCTTCTGGGTTTTAAAGGTTGTAATGACCTCATCTGACCTCACTTGCAGATGAAAATACCTGACACCTGAGATAGTTGAACTATTGGGTAGACAACAGAATGGAACCCAGAAAGTATTTTCTCATTAACTGAAGTTTTTCATAGGCTATAAGAAAACGTAACATAGATCGCTGCCTGCTTTTTTTATTTATAAGGTTTATTTAAAGGTCCTGAAGACAAATCACTGTTCAACTCCTTTTTCTACTTAGTCTAACTTCTCTGTTATGCTAACTTGTATTTGTTTTTTAAGATTCTGTTGTCCAAGAAAAATAATTCACAGAAAGCTTATGTCTAAAAAAAAAAAAATGGTAAAAATTATTTTTTAGATATATAGCAATAAAGAACATGGAAAATGATAAGTTTTTGACTTTGCTCTATTCCTTCAAAAATGTTAATGTTCCTAATTTGAAACAAGAAAATAGCCCAAGTAGTTATATCCGATTACTCCTTTGAACAATTAAGCACATGAATTTATGTCTGCAGTCCTGAGAAAAATTAATGTAAGTGGTTACATAGAAATTATTGAAATAGGTTTCCTTCACCATAAATTTACATGCCTGCAAATTTACTTTCTTTTGAACCTTGTATGTGTTGACCTCCATGATAAGTTCCATAGAGCACTTGAACAAAATAACTTTGTATATTTAGGCCTAATTCATGAAGATCTCTGTAACACAAAGCAAAATGTATTCCCTCCAAAAAGAAAATTAAAAGTAAAGATAAGAGCTTGGGTAGGCAGTTTTTGAATAGGCAAGTTGTATGGTAATTCTCTTAAATTGGTGAGCTTAAAATCAACTTTTAAATTATTCTTTAGGTGGTGGAACAGTAGAAGGATGCCCATTTTGCCTTCTTCATGAGTCTCAAAAGTTAATTACTTTTTTTTAATAGTCAGAAGTGTTAAGCTGAATTTTTTATTATATTTTTCTCTTCTTCACATTAATTTTGTTGCTGAAATGTATCTTCTTTAATATGAAGCTTCCCTGAGGAGGGCAGTAGCAGAAGAAGGAAGATAATTTGGGAAAAGCTTCCTCTTTTCTCAGAAAGGAGATATGTTTTAGAGTATTCTCCTTTTTTTCTTTTAGCCATCTGGTTCCATTTTCTTACTTTATTTTTGCCTGTTCCTTTCACAAAACAAAAAGGAAAGAGACAAAAATGGAGAAATATTGGGGTAAGAGTAATTGAAATAGCATATGCAGAAGGGCTAGAAGTTGTTTCCTTCCTAACAGGAAATAGCCTCTGGAGGTCTCTGGTCCAACCCATTACTCAAAGTGGGGTCGACTAGAGCAGGTTGCTCAAGGTCATGTCCACTTGGGTTTAAAATATCTCCAAAGATGGTCATCAGTGTAACTACCTACTAAGGACTTTAAGCTTGCCTGTAATACACAGGTGTATTTGTCATATGTTGGTGTATATACATATATGTACATGTATACATATATATGTGTGTATATATGTATAAAAAATTATACCCTGAAACAAATTTGTCTAGAGGTGCCTTCCACGCTGGTATTCTATGATACTATGTATAGCAGTGAATATTATCTTTATTGAAATAATTACTGATATTGAATTCTAATATGTTTTTGAGCTGCTGATTGCAGCCCATATTTCACCACTGATATTTGTTGAAATTTTACTTCGGATAAGGGGGAGTCAGTGATGAGATTCAAAAAGAGAATTTTATTAGATTGAGAAGATAGGAAAGTCTAAAGTATTATGGAGGATTGTTGCAAAGTGTTGTTCTGCTAAGGGAGCTAAGAGAAAATGGAAGGAACAAGATGAACAAGCAAGAAATTTCCTTAGCCAAAGCATCTGGGATTACAGTGTTGCAGCTGTTTAACTGCGAGTTACTAAAGATCATCCAACAACATTAATTTTGTATTATTAGCATCTTTGCTAAGACTGTCACAAAATATGAACTTTGCTTCTCCTGAATTTTCTCTTTCAAGACATAGACATGTAATGGGCAAGGAAGACTTGCTTTGGATTCACTGGTTCAGTCTGGAGCATTTAACCCTCCACAGCTAAGCAGTCCTGAGATGTACAATGCAGTAAAGTTGTACTGTTAGATTCACTATACACTTTTTTGTTTGCAGCTAAATGGCAGATAACCCTTTTCCTTTTGCTTGATTTGTTTATCTTCAGGTAATGCTGTTTTATCAGCAAAAGGCAGCAGCTCCCAATAATAATGCATTAAAAGAATGAGTTTTTGCTGAAAGGATGGTGTTAAAAAGTTGTACACAGCAGAAGGTGGACTTGGAGGATTCCATGAGAAATCTAGATTTTAGTTCCATTAAATATCTATGTGCAGGAGATGTCAGTGCCTTCCTGGCAACTTCCAAACCTTGAGTCACTCTCATCTTAATTGGATATATGGCTAAAGATTTTTTAAAAGCTTCCCAATAATCCATGGAAGTTGTAGTTCTCTCTAGCTGACTTAGGAAGACATTTCAAAATACTGGGTCGTTTTCCCACACACGTCATGTGAGAAAGGAAATAGACCTGAATTAATTTTCAAATCAAGGGAAGATATTTGCATGAGCTCAAGTCCTCTGTTTTATATTTCCCGTACACAAGTACTCAGAAACAGTAATTTCCAGGGCTGGATATGTCTTTCCAGGCAGGATACAGATGCTGAATAGGAGACTGTCATCAGCTGGGAGACCAGATGATGAGTTTGGAATTGAGGTATCTCTGGAAAATACCGTGGAGAACGTCTATTGACTATAACAGTTATCTTCACATTATGACTGTTACAGATACAGAGAGAAAGGGGATAAAGAGGTGAGATACAAACACACTTTACACAAGTCCTTTGAAAGATAGGCTTCCTGAATTCTGAAACAAGAATATTATAATGAAAAATGGCCAATTGTAAGGTTTTGTTCTGATGCAGACTGTTTGCTCCTCAATTCACCAGCCTGGGAAATAAATCGAATTTTTACATTCCCTTCCTTGAAGGAAGTGGACTTAATTAGGTCCTCCAGTATATCTTTCAGAACATTCAGTGTGGTTAGATGTTATTTCTTTTTCTAGTTTCAAATAAATACCTGGTACTGCAGCCATTTTTATTAATTTTTCTTTTCACATCTTATGTTACATTCCAGAAATACTTGCTTAGTGTGCTCTCAGTATTTTTTTACAGGTGCATCAAAATCGGATTCCAAATGATACTAATAAAGGTTCATTCCCAACAAAAGCAAAGCCATCTCAGAAGTCATGCTCTCTAGACTCTTGATAGTAAAGTATTTGTCTTTATTTGTTGGGCAAAATAATTTTCAACTCTTTATTCACAAAGCATTTGCATAATAACGTCAAAAATACTCTTTAATCATGTTTACACAAGGAATGAAAACATGTCTTCTATTATTCAGTAAGTAGAGTGGTTGCCAAAAGTCATTGTCCATAGTGCATCAGGTTTCATAGCTCATGGCAATAATGAGCACCAGCAAGTTTTCTTTAAATGGAAATCTTATATAAGAACCTTAAATCTAAAAGACATTTTAGATGTCTTTACTGTTTTAGACTGGTTTAGATTTAGATACCATCATATTGTTTTCAAAAGGACCTTTAGCTAGAAAATTTGTTTTTCACTGGAGTTGGCTAGAAAATGGAATTTCTTCTCTCCTGGAAGAAAAAAAAAAGAAAAAAAAGTTTGGGAAAAAATTGTCATAATTCAGGACCAAAAGTAATAACCACAGTTTTCTTCATTGCCGTATCCTATGGGGTGGCCTTTTCTAATTTCATTTATTTTCAAGACACTTCCAGTTAAGGGAGGGAGGGAAAGATGTAAGGAATTTGCCAACTATGTTACTTTGTCTAGTCTCTGGAAGTAGAGAGCAGAAATTATTTTGGGGGAGGATTAGAAAGGCAGTGAATTTCCGTATAGAAGACCTCCATTTTGGAAAAGGGGAAAAAAAAATCCCTTTGGAAAAGGGAAAGAAAAAACTGCAAAAAGAAGACTCCAAACCTTTATATCTCAGATTACTTTTCTTCATTCCAAAGAAATAAGCGATTTACCTTATGTTGAAATCAAGATTGTATAATATCTTCCAGACTACTTTGAAGACCAGCAGACTCACAGATCAGAATGGTTAGATATCATGGCTCTAATTTTCTCCTAAAAAAAAAATAAAAAAATCTATGCTAGAAATGCTTTTTTGGCTTAAAACTTCTTCTCTTTCTAGTCGGCAATTATAAATTCAATGGCTGTTACCTCTCCAGAATGGTGCTGTGGTGAAGGTGATGGGTATCTTAACAGCTAGTAAGAATTTAATGCTGATCATGAATATGTTAAAATGCTATTAAAATTACAGTAAAGTAGTATAGTTGTACTATAAATACCTGGAAAAAAAAATAATTTCTCTGTTTTATTGAATCTGTTCTCATTTTATCAATGAAAAATAGTACAAAAATATAAAGGTGGCTATTTAAAAGTGTCTTTTAAATTGGTTTTGATTTGATAATTAAATTGAGTGTAAATAATACACATATTAAGTAAGCCAGGGTAACTGTGGATCTGTTTGGATCCTGTCATTTTCCCTTTCTCATCCCTGAGGAAGAGATTCAGCTGATCTGAGGCTCAGCACTGGAAATGAAGCAAATAGAAATGCAACCAAGCTAAATTCCACTATAATTACATGTTGGCTGCAAGTAATAGCCCTTCTCTGTATAATAAGCTACTTTTTGAGGTGGAATAGAAAGCAGCTCCATCTTGTTTTATGTTTTCTAACAATAAATTAAGGCATATTGGCAATGTTTGGACTCATATCTTAGGAACCAATAATATTTTCACAAAACAAGCAAGTCTTCAGATGTCTCAACTTGCCAAAATAACTTTATTGTTTGGGATGTCTAGTGTATTGAGATCTTATAACACTGCTAAACAGTATCACAATTTTTGTAACGTGCTAAATGACTTAAAGAAAGGTTGTTAACAACTTTAACGGTATTACATCTTTTCATTGACAGTAAACTATCATGAGTATATCTGACATGTCGGGATTTATAAAGGAGAAAATAAAATAGCTTGCTAAAGGGATAATGAAACTGATCCCCACAGGAAAGATAAGTTCATGTGTGGCTTTTCTTCTATCAGAAAACATGAACTTTTTGCAGTATATAATTTATATTTACTATATATTGTAGCTTCTATTTCTTTATATGCATCTTATTTCTGTTTTAATATTTCTGCTTTCCATTTCTGCTTTGGTCCTCTGCAAGTGCCTGTAGTATGAGCACAATGAATATATTTTCTCCTTCATGATACTGTTGATTTTTATATGGCTCTAAATCCTCTCTTCCTTGGCAGGAAATCTTAGCCTATTTCATGGCTCCTCAATCAGAAGCTATAGCATACTTTTCATTCTCTTTATTGTTTTTTGCTACACATTTTCTTGCTCCATTTCTCTTTCTGAGCTAAATGACCATACTTGTATACGGTTTTCAGTTCATGGCATAAAGAGAACTTAGAAAACATTATTATGTCACTATATATGTCACTCTTTCGCCTACTGTGCTACATACTTTCTAATTTTCACTGAGCTTGAAATTCAGTTCCAGATTACCAGCCACAGTGATTCTTAGTTTGGGGGATTTTTTCTGACTGGTAGCAGATATCATAGAGGTTTTTATTATGCATTTGTATTTAGAATTATTTTTTTTATGATTGAGTACCATGATATTTATTGACAGGTCATTTAATATGAAATTTTATCTCCTAGCTCTCCACTGCATTTGGTTCTTCTGTATCATTTCACTGCTTTTCTCCTCCTGAATAACCTAAAAGGTGCAGGTTCTAATAGCTGCCTTTGCAAATCTGTTAATAATCTCCCTCTTTATAAAAACCAAACCTATATATTCCCACTTCTTTTTTTAATCTTCATTTGTCATTTGATTTTTAACCATTTCATTGCATATGGAGATTAGATTTGCAAGTATACAGTTCAGGACCAAGTGGTCTCTGTTTGATTTGATTTTAAAAACAGCTTTTGGTGCATCCCACCATTGCTTACAGTACCTCACGGCTGTTCTTCCAGCCTTCCTATTGTACAGAGATAACACCCGTGAGGCCTAATAAAGAAACGGGGTTCTGTGGGCCAAAAATCCCTTTGCTTCCTATTCCTTTTCATTGACAGAGAGAAAAAGACTGAAAAACAAAGTCTATTTCTTACCCTAGAAACACTGTGCTTCCCATACCTACTTCAAGCCCTGGTCAGGATCCATTCTGGCTCTGTGCATCTTCCTCCTCAAGTAAAACACATCTCTGACTCCAAAGCCATTTGCCTTTAGCTTGGAAGAATATCCCTCTTGCAGGTCCCCAAGGTCCTCTGTCTTACAGGCATCATAATTTCCCCCTTTTGTTCACATGTACAGAAAGTGTAACTTTGGGTAACTTTCAGAGTATCAAGTTTATTAATTTCTCATTTGAGTGCTGCTATTCAGTTCTACCAGTTGTTCTTGGTAACTTTATTTTCTTGTCCTGAAACCTCTTCTAACTGACATTTCAATATGAGTCAGATCCTCAAACTTATTAGAGGGTTGTTATCTGTTGCTTTTGTTTGTTTGATCTACAACTGGCCAGCAATTGGTGGTGCATTGAAACAGCCTATTTTCAAAATCCTGTATTATAAGGTATGTGCAGTAGGAATGGTTGTATAGTGTAGTTCATACCTCTGTAATAAATACTGACACCAAAGCCACATGGTCCCATGTAGTGCATCTTTCTGGTGTGTATTGAAGACACAATGCAATATCATTCCAAAAGCAATGTTTGAGAGTGTTTCATAAGGGGTTTTTTTATTATTGCCTATTATTTTAAAGTATTTTACCAGAAAATGAGGACCAAGATTAATTTCAGAAAGCACTTTTTATTATGGTTCATATGGTAGAACGTCACACTGTCACGTTGCATAAAAATATTTGAATTTTAAAAAAATAAACTATAATTTTCTGTAAAATAAGATGGTGATATTTTGTCCACAGCTGTTATTCATTCTCTTCCTCTTAGAAAACTTCTGGAATTTCCACTTGTTGTATTAGATTATCACTAAAAACTTAGCCTGTGTCTTTTAGTAATCCTACATAATGTAATGTATAATTCATTTCTTATCAACCTAAAACTGTATTATAAATACATTCAGAAACTCTCACTATTTGTCTGGCTTTGTAGGACCAGAGTATTATGTTTCTGAAAAATTTCCATTTGGATAGTTAGAGCTGAGACTAACTGTTAGCAAAATTTGTATTAATTATGTCATAGGTGACAGCAAATTCTATTAAGAGACAAGCTATGATGCTAAATATTATGTATCCAACATTGCTACTGGTATTACTTTCTCAGAATAAAAATCCATCAAAAAACAAAGTGTAAGGAAAGAGAGGGATTAGGATTTTTAATTTTTGTTCATTCACTTCTAATACTTTTTGTCTTGAAATTCTTGCAGAATATATAAGAAGAGAAAAATTTTAGGTGAGTTGTGTTTAGTAAGCTGTACTGTCTTTATAGTTATATCTGAGTCCTTTTAAAACACTTCTAAAGCTGAACCGTATATACAATGTACCTGAGTCACTCAGGTTTAATATACCTGTTTGTCTTAGTGTAGGACTTCCTTCGCTTTAAAAAATTAGATTATCAAGTATGCATCACGTACTTTCACAGAAGCCTCAACTCTTCTGTTGTAGCCAATGGGACTTGGGCTATGAATTTGAGTTAAGTATTATTTGCTTGTCACCTTTCAGTTCTACATAAAGACTGTACTTCTATTTCTGTCTCCTAATTCATGACTGAAAACAAACAGTAAGAGATCTCCTCAAAGAAAAGAACAACTACCATGTGAAAAGATACTACTGGGCTCTGTTTGTGTTTATCTGTACAAAAATCAGCAGAAGATATATTACTGGCTTCTGTTCACATTGATAACATAAGTGTATCACATGCATATGTATGCAAACCTAACCATTAAAATTTACATGACAGATTTTAACTGTTTTATAATTTCATTCTGAAGGCATACTTGTCTTAAAAGTACTATGCCTTGTCTGATTTTTAGAATAAAGTCATACATATTTTCAAAATAGTTATTATTTCAAAGTTTTTAATATTTGATCTTACATTATATTTTATATATAAAAGAAATTAGAGAAAATGCATCTGATATTCACTACATTATTACCCTACAACAAATAATCCTAATATTTCTGTTCTAGGACATCTGTTTTAAGCATGATCTATACCTATGCACTACAAAGTCTGTATATGTAGAAACTGCAGACAAGGTGAACCTCCACTTCAGTAAAATCCCAAGGCTGGTATATGTTCAGGAAATAAGAGAAGGAAGGATTGTAAATGCTAAAGCAGAAGATATTTTTAAATTACTAGCTGAGTGAAGACCTAGAGACTTATGTTTTATCTCAAATTATTTGTAAACAATGTTCTGTCTCAGAGCTTGGTATGGAGTTACTGAAAGAGCTGAATGTAAGCCAGACCAGGAAGATGTAGGATGAGTTTATAGGAAACAGACCCTGTTCACTTAGACTTCCTTAAACAAAATTTTCTGACTGGGGTCACAGACCAACAAAGATAAAATAATGATAACAAAATAAATATTTCTGCTTGATCTCTGTTGCTTATGTATGCCTGCTATGTAAAAAATGTAATGAAACAGTCTTTCATCTCTGCATAAGCTTGTAAGCTGATGCTTTGCCTTATTTTTTTCACAGAAAATATTTGCATCCCATGTAAATCATTAGCAAAAAACTGAATTCTGCTGGCAGGATGGTAGAGGCTGTACTGCCTGTGTTGCCTTCTCTGAAGCTCTGCTGGCACTTGTATTTAGTAAACTCTCCCATGTTCTTTGTGACTTTCCTTCAAAAACTTTTTTAGTTATTGCAATCTGGAGGTTCTGCATTGTGCAATGAATTGTCAGTACGGTGGATCTGGTGGGCGCAGCAGGGATGTCACATCTGAGTCAGCAGCTGTCCTTGCCTTGGTTAGCTGAGGATACCACCAAGGTGTCCTCCTGCATGGCAGTGTCTTATTTATGCCTTCTTTTGCTATAGCCATTCTATCCTAATGGCAAGGAGTTCACTGCCCTGTCTCATGTGGTGGCTGCTGCTGCTGAATGGCTCTACTGTTCTTTCCTTACCCCTTTCTTCCACTCAGATGAAATCAGAGTGGGCTCTGCTCCTGTGTCCTAGAAGGCTGAGGGAGGAGACAGAGGACCAGAGAGCTCTGATTTTGTGCCTCTGCCTCCCTGCTCTTGTAACTGGGAGATTTTCATGTCCCCTCCTGTGCCCCAGAGGGGGACAGGTCTGGGTAGTCACAGATGCAGATAATTGAGTAAGTCTCCTTCCTCCCCTTTCCATACTCTAACTCCTACTCCTGCTATGGCTTGCACAGCCTTCGCAAGGTATCAGTCATAGGTGTCAGGGCTGTTTCATTTAAAGATAATTCTTGCAAGCCATCATGTTTCCTTGAAGAGGAAAGCGAGAGAAGGTAAAATGTGTCTTGAAAAATACACAGCACAGCCAAACCTGAATGGAATTTCATGAGATGAAGAAGGGATACTTCTCTGTCTGAATTTTGAAAGACTGCAGGAAACAGTTTAATTTGAGCTTCTCACAAAAAAATTACAGGAATCCTTCTTGAAAAAAAAATATATAGACAATCTAATTACATGAAAACCTACCAGCTCTTCTTATTCATCGCTTCATTCTGTGTTTTATCAGTTGCAAACTATCAGTTCCATGAGACTTGAATCAAAACTTCCAAAAATAAACAAGCATAAAAGCTTGCCCTATTTTTCGTTTCCTATTTTTTACTGTGAATGGAGACAGGCAGTAAATTATTACAGAATCCATCTAAAATGACATCTCATTTTGTAAACACTGTGAAGCATTACAGAGGGAGCTTGAAAGCGATTCTGCTCCAGCATGATCACCTGCCGCTCACTTCCATTTCCTTTGCTCAGGAATGGCCTACTGCATCAATATTGCCAATATTGCTTAACTCACACTCAGGATCAATAAATTTTGTCCAGGAGAAGCCTTTAGCATTCGTATTTTGTTTCAGATCATTATTCTTCAGAAAGTTAATAGTACTAAGCAGTACTAAGCATAGTGTTATTTAAAAGTAAAAGCAAAATATGAGTCTGAGTTATGGGAGCACCTGAGTGGACTGTATAATGCTGACAGATGCTTTAGGTTTTTTCACTCTACAAATTATTTCAACAGATTGTTAAGAGTTCATCTGCATGTCTTAAGAATCTGGAAAAAAAGGATAGTATATCTGATAATATATCTAGTTTTCTACTAGGGGAATGTAGATGGTGGGATGGTAATGATGGAACAGGAGAAAGGGGGAAGCCTCTTCTATTGGTGGAGAGTACAAACAGACTTGAGAGGTGCATTTCTTAGAGGACAAAAGGTGCTGCATGTCAAGAAAAAAGTAAGCAGCAATAGCAGCATTTTCTTCTGCAAAGTGGCAGTGCACTGTGTTCTCTGGCAGAGAAAGGAGCATGGCTATGAATCTCATTTATAAGTGTGGAGTAGCGAATCCTTCAAAGCACAGCTTATGTGCCTGCATGTGAGTGCAAAGGAAATAGATTATCCTGAATACAGCGGTAGAAGAGAGAAAAAAGTTCCTTGTTGGCCCATAACTGTTAGGCAACTATAGCAAGAAAAGCATTTCTAAGTTGAATTGTGACAGATAATGCAGACTTTGAGGAGTGGAGGGGGAGAGGAAGAAAAGTAAGCTTCCACTAAACTATGGGCTCCTTCATGTGCCATGGGAATGAGGGGATTTCAGGGACTGGTAGCTGAAGCTGCTTGGAGAGGAGGCATACGTAACATAAATTTTTCAAACGTAAGCTCATATTTTAGACAACAATAGAAGTGCCCTTGTCATATATTTATTTGTCTTGCATTTCAAGCAAAGCATTTGATATTCTCCTGTTTAATCATTTTTTCTGCAGTCTACAAGGCAGCCAAAACTAGTGATAGTGCAAGTAAAACAGAAGGGTTCCTAAAGTAAAATTTATTTGTTTTTCACCCCCCTCCATGAAATATAATTCTCCACATCCAAAAAATGAAAAACAGTAAGGGATCTGTTCTCCCCTTTCTGCACACGTGTAACTCTATTTAGCAGCAGCAAGATTAACACACACCCATTAACTCTTTGAATGCCTGTTTTATGCACACTAAGAGCAGTGTAAATCTTAGGTAGATGGATGCATGTATGTCAGTAGGAAGTTGCATTTTTTTTTTAGCTTTTTACACTTAATATTACTAGTGTCTTTCTTGATTTTTTGTCAGAAATTCCCCTATATGGCTGTAGCAACAGTGTTTAATTTTCTGTAAAGTAGATGGAGCTACTGTTCTAGTAGAGGAAGAGAGAGGGAAGCTGCAAATGAGCTGCTCCCAGGTGCAACTCCAAGCAGTGCTAATGGAGGGCAGTAGAAAACATTGGGTCCTTTTCAGTAAACCTGCCCCTTTTCAGAGGTCAAAACAAATACAATGGTGTTGTAAAATGAATTTAATAGCTTCTGAAGTGCTTTAGGGTTCATCAGGAAAAGGTGCTGCAGAATCTAAAAGTACTGTCATTATTGATTTGCACCCTGTGGTAATTTTGGACCATGCACACTTAGAAATAGTAGGAGAATATAAATATGGAATGAAGTCACAATAAGAAAGCAAAATATGCTGCAAATTTGTAAAATAATTTCATTTTAGATTTTAATATTTAGACTTGCTCTCATATTCCACCAGGAAAGAAAAGAGAATCTTAAAGTTGTATTAACTTCTTACTACCAAATTTTCCTCTGAAAGCAGATAATTTTTTTTGGACTGACTCTATGTGTTATTTTCCATTTTCCTCAGCCTCCCACACACTAATGACTTGTGCATGGAATTCTCTACCCTATGAATATATTTTCTTTTTAAGCACAGTCTCCACAGAGGTGGAAAATGTGAATGTGAAATGAAGCTTGTCATCCTCAAAGAAGGTTAAAGATCTAGGAGCATGTACAACTTTATCCTGAAAGTCAGTTTGTCAAGGCGTAATTTATAGAGGTTTAGTTGCACAGGCATAATTCCGCATTTCTTTCAAGGTGAATACTTCTATACCTTCAGGCATATGATTTGTCAAGGCAGCTTTGTGGCCTGATGGGCAATCAGAATTTGCCTTAGTGGATTGAAATGACCCAGAACAAACTCAGTACTTAATCATCTTTATTACTGAAATCAATAAGCAGATCCATGTTAAGTGCTGACAGTTCTTATGTAGGCAATGAAAAGTAGAAGCATCTCCTCCTTGAAATTCAAATGTTTTATGGGCCAGAAGTTTTGTTTTGTTATTTGACAAAGAACTTGTCAATTTTGTTTTATAATGCATAAATTAATACAAGGTATTTCCTTTGTGCTAATTTGCACATGAAATGTCACAAGATTAATGTATCTTAAATGCCATCGTCCAGAAGGCCCAATACAGCAGTCACTGAAAAACACCCACTTAGATAATTCAGAGGGGACAGTGGGCTCTGGCAGACAGTCCAGGTAAGCAGCACAGTTCCAGCTGACCATGCTGGCTGGCAAGCTACCCTTCTGGAGACCCCCATCTTAAATAAAAGTTTTCTCCTTTCCTCCTGTTACTAGATCCCAAATATATTCAACAAGAGAGTTTTTTTCAGGTTTTATAATGTACTTGAGGTAAGAAATATGCCAAAAGCTTAAACTAGTTTTCCTAGGATTGTATTTTTTACTACCACACAACAGCTGATTTCCGCTACAGTTTCATATAACACTTGTAATTACAACTTGTCCTGAAAAGATTGAAACAGTAAGAATAAAAATGAGAGTCACTGAATGGGCCAAAGGTACTCATAAGACAAGTGGTTTATAACTTTGGTAAATTTGGAATAACCCTCAAGTTCTGCTCTACCGTTTTGGGAAACAGCCAGAATTCTGCACTCCATGGGTATCTCTGGATGAGGAAGAAATACAAAATAACTGTGTGCAAAGCAACCACAAGACATAATGGCACTTATATCCGTGAAAATTAATATCTTATGGTAGACAAAACGAGGAGAGACTTATTGCCAAATTTTGGCTCTGGAGCTACTTGCCCATCCATGAGCTTGTTTATACCATTTTTGTTTGCTTGATATTGGAGAGAACTCAGAAAAATAGTTATATTGAATTATGAGCACTGTCAAGTTTTGGATGAGAAGTATTAAAACTTTAAACAAAACAGTCTTCTAAATTCCTGTCCTTCTGGTCCCGCAGTCTTATCTTGCTTATACACTTTTGTTTAAACTGTTCCTTCCCTTTTTTTTTTTTCTTTTTTGTTGTTGTTGTTGTTGTTGTTGCTGTTGTTGTTGTTTTGTTTGGAGTTGATTCAATAACCCAGTCTTTCTTTTATTTCTTGTAGATGTTAAAATGATGAAACCCTCCCTCTCTCCGGAGCAGTGCAGAACAGCCATGACATCTCCTCTAATCCTCCATGGAAGGTACATTGCAGCCTGCTGCTGAACTGTTATGACATGTCTCTAGCAATCAGAAAGAAAAGCTGGGAAGAGCATGTGACCCAGTGGATGGGCTTGGCTTTGGAGTCTGTGGAGTATAATACAGCATGCCATCACGGACTCGCAGCTGATAACTTGCAGACAGGTATGGAAAAAGATGAGGTTTTGAGCGGGGACCGGAAAGAAAAATGTGCTTCATTTCCAGAGTGCTGTTATAGTGGAGAGCTGATTGGCTTTCCTGCAAAGCAGCTAGGAAATGTTTCAAAGGAGGTGGATGAAAACGATAACCATGAGGATGAGGAGCATTTTCTAGAGGCCAGCACAGAAACTCTAGTCCATGTGTCTGATGATGATGATGACTATTCAGCACTCAACCTGGATAGTGTTAATTACTACATCACTGCTGTAGGAAGGGAACAAAAAGATGAAGAAAAGCATTTAAATGGAGCAGGCTCCTTAACACAAATCGTACCAATAACGGAGGGTAACAGGGCACCTGAAGCATCTGGAATAATTGGAAGTATAAGTAAGGAACCTGTCTGTGACAAAGTTCCTAAAGAGGAAATGGAAGAAGACAATGTTTATGGCAGTATTGGCCAAAGCCTGGAGCTTTGTAATTATGAAGGCTTAAATGAAGTAGTAGATGTAGAGAAAGAAAATTGTTCTAATTCTCCAAATGTGAAAGAAATTACTATGCCTGGGAAGCAGCTGCTTCACACTGCCATAATTACACAACAACAATGGAAATCTGATGCTTTTAAAGACGAGCTTGGAAAGTCTGAGTGTAATGTGGTAGAGAGTGCGATTTCTTCTGAGTCATGCACCAGCAGCCATAGACAACTATGCTCAGCAGTGGAATCCAGCAACTGCCTTATGCAATCTTCTCCATGTTCTCACATCCCAGCAGTGGAAAATGATCTGGATGAAAGTAGTTTCATAGAACCTCAAGTGGCCCCTGAAACCAAATGCCTTTCAAATGTCAATTCAGCGGAAGACATTCAGTGTTTACATGTAAGGAATCATCTGACCACACAAGAACACTCAGACAGTCAAGTGAAACTGCGCAAAAGAAAGGTAGGATGCTCATAAACTGCAGAGGTTTTTTTTTTCTAGTGTTTTGTCCCAATTTCTTATGAAGGTGATTCCATACTAATTGATTGGAGATAAAATGTGATTTTTCAGCCTTGCTTCATTAATTTGTCAGATTTTTCTTCAAACAGTATTGAGAAGAAGGTGTCTATACAACAACTGATTTTCAGGAGCTCTTTTTAAGGTCTGAAAATGGCTGACCTGTGAATGTGGAAGTTACCTTTTATACATACTATTTAATATATTTTGCATATGTTGTTCAAGGCTAAATGGGTTTGGTTTTATTTTTGTTTTCTGCTGCCATCAAGCACCATTATCTTTTTTCCTCTTAGGAAACAGACTGTGTCCAGTGGTTTGGAAACCTTATTGAAAATAGTAGGGAAAAATTGCAACAAAACTTTAAAAAGGAAAAAAAAGAGTGGAAACATTTTGCAGTAGTTCTTTGGTTTTCAGCTCAGCGCCATGAGCATATATTCTTAGAAGTGTTGCTGAGTTTGAAACAATGTTTTGTAATTTTAAAGCAACCAGAGAGTTTCACTGTCTATGTAGAGTAGGGAAGTGTATCATTAGAAAACTTTAATGGACAGATACCCCGGCAATAAAACACGTTGGCTTTAGTGGGAGATGAGCTGACTGTGGCACTACAGAATTTATCTTAAAGTTTGGCTTTCCCATCTATGCTACTTATTCTTACTAATAACCAATTTCTAATTATTTACTTCTCTCTGTCTTTTTTCATTTGACATCATCCAGTTTCTTTTGTCTGTTTTTTTTTTTAAATAAATCTAGTTCCTATTTATTATGTGGAGGTTTTTCTATCAGGTGTAGTGTCTCTGTAGCTGTTTCACTAAAGCACAAACCCCCCTCCCATGGCAGGGATTTTGGAACTAGATGATCTCTAAGGTCCTTTCCAACCCAAACCATTCTATGATTCTCTATCTAAAGTACTGTGTGCCAACACAGCATCCTGAGCTGCTGGCCATTGCTTCCCTCTGTAGACCCTTTAATAATATTAACACTCAACTGATATGGTTAGAAACTCTAAGTAACGTTTGCAAAAGGTTTCAGAAGCCCTGAAAGCCAGTCTTCCTTCGGTAATTCATGCAATCACAGTAAATATGGTAACTGCGGTACTGCAGTAAGTATGGCTCTGAGTTACAATTAAGAAACAGAAATCTGACAAGCAGTACCAGAAATGCTAAATTTAGCCATTTGTAGAAAACAGTTCAAGTTTAAAAAAAAAAAAAATTAACTGAATTAACATCCTGTTTGTGATCTAACTATTATGACTGTATTCTCAATGTCTCTACTTTAACATCTCATATCCTTTTTCCTAAACGTTGTTGCTAATATTGATGCTTACATTCCATATTGTTAGCAAGTGGTACCATACTGTATTTTTTATTAGCTTTGATCCTGCTAGTTTACATGTATCTTCTTGTATCCTGAGGTCACGTACTAATTTTTAAAATGTACGCTTATGAGAATTATATTTGAGAAGGTATTCATGTTTGTGCCATTAAATATTTTAAAGGACAGAATATAAAAATTCCAGTGAGACTAATGGTAAGGAAAGCTAGGAAAGGATGTGAGCATAGAATGAAGCAAAACAAGGAGTTGCTTCAAGGAAGGACGAGAATTGCTGGCTGCAGCAACTGCAAACCCATGTGCACTGTAGAATTTGTCTGTAAATCAGAAGGAGTAGCGTCATACCACTTTGGTTAAAAAAGTTTTACCAACAACTGTAAAATGTTTGGGAAAAAAACAAAAGGTATAATATGATGTTGTTTGTGGTATTATTTATCTCTTAGTTTGCAGGATGCTTTTACAAACAATATTTGTGTGTGCAGGATTTTATCACTTAGATATATATCATGCCCTATTTTACAAAAGTCCCTCTGTGTTGGTAATAATATGCAATGAAAAATGTGTCTATGTTTACAAACTTTCCCTGAAAGCCGCTTTTATAATTTTAACAAAACATTAGAGAAACAACAGACTTGAAACTGAATCCATCCATAAAAGCCAAGTATTTGCTTTGCAGTGACAGGAAGACTTAAGGGATTGGGAATGGTATATAAACCCTTTTTTCTTAAGGTCAGCAGTTCAAACAGTGTCGTCAAGACCTAAAACACACCACTGGCTGATTAACGCTCAATGTCAGTTATAGTTGCACATAAACATGTGCTCATAAAAGTCAGAGAATGGGAAAAGGCACCTGGAGATGTATTGTTAAATGTATTTGGGCACCCAGACCTTGAGGCAGCACCTTGGGAGATCACAGGAAGATGTTGAACTTCAGATACTTCCATGACAGCTAAGATCTTAGAACCTTTAGGTAGACTTCATTCTGCTCTTGCTGGTACTGAATTCTTCTGGAAATCTGTTCCTCATTAACATATTGTAAAGTGCTTTTAATTGTGGCAATAGAGCATGACCTCTTATCTTTAGATCCACTGTCTTCAAACTGAAGGTAAGGTGAGACAGTATGGATCTGTCGTGCTTGCTCTGCAGATGAATACAGACTTAAAGGCTTAACATTTAGCATCTTTGACCAACACTAGCTCCATTTCAGTAAATTGCTTTAGTCATGATGGATGTACTGACACTGAAGATGCTTTCTATAAACAGGTCCAGCTGTTAACAGCATTTTTTGCTTCAAGTCACCAGGTTTGCATGGTTGATACAGAGCACCCTCTTTTTGCTTTGCTTTCCCAGAGAGGCTTCCTAAGCCTTTTTGTTACATCAACTATTTTCCTTCCAAGAAAATGAGTAGCCTAGAATATTGTTTCAGGAAGGGTTAATTAGGGTATCAAATAGTTGGAATATATGTGATGAATTTGTGTAATTTTCTCTTCATAGGTGATCTCAGAGTGTATCTGAGTTTCATTAAAACATTTTGCTTATATGTGACTGAAAAAGGAATGAAGTAAACATATGTTTTGATGTACGAATTCCTCATCTCTCTTTTGTGAGACTTTTAATTTTAGTATTTACAACTTTCAATTCTTCATGGTGGTCTGCTTAGAAGCTTACCAGTTTAAAACACATGAAGTTCTCAAAGTCATTCCTACAAGACTAAAGAGCATAATAGTGAGGGTTATTTCCTAATGCTCACTATTACTGTTATTATATAACCTAGACTTCTAGATTAATTGCTGTGTGGTTTGCAAAGGACACTTAAGGACTCCGCTAATGTCAGTATGACAGCAGCAGGCAGTGTCAATGAGATGCAAAATAATCTACAAAAAAGGTTTATCAGAAGGATGGCAGTAAATATAGAAAGAAATTGGGATAGAAGGTTACCTGGACTGTCACAGGCTTTTGTGACAGCACCTTTCTCCCACACAAAAGCTGTGAGGTTTTAAAGCATGGTTTTGCGTTTTCTATACTGTTGCAATAGCATATTTTTCATTATTTCATCCATTATAATTATACTTAAGAAAATTTAAAAGTTGCTTAGTTGAATTCAGGCCTTTGCACCCATATCTGCTACTTGAGTATTATGCTTGCCTATAAGATGTGAAGTCTGACTCCCTTCCATTAAGATTTGTAATCAATTCCGTTTTACAAGCTAAAAGTGTGCTTTTTATGGCAAGTTAGAAAGTTAGGTTCTTCCAGGAGCTTCTGCTTGTATCACTCTGTAAATTTACTCTACAGGAAGCCTATGGATCCTTGCCTGCTTGCTTAGTCCTCCCAGAGATGTAGTAGGAAAGCTTCCAAAAAAAGTTGTAAGACATACCTATTTTACTAAATTGTTTCATTACATTTTTTCCGTGCCATCTCTATTATTCACATTGCATAATCCTTTTGAGGTGAGCACTCATTTGTCAGCATAAGATTCTTATTTTTAAAGTAATGTGACCTTGTTGTGAACAATAGTATTCCTTATTTTATTGCTGTTAAAATACTGAAGTGCTGGGGCCCAAGTTGTGGGCCTCAAGTTGGAGTTGACCTGTGAATAAGTCACAGCCTAGCAGAATGTTTTGTTTTTCTTCTCGGCTTCATGTTCTAGAGGCAGAACCTGGACCACCTGTGTCTCTGTGGCTCTGATCTCACCCAGGTGTCGTGGTTGGGTGGTGAGTGAGGCCAGGATTATGTTAGCCAGGAACGGATTAGTTGGAAGTGCTTCCTGTTGGGTGTGGCTTCTGCTGGGGCAGGTTGCATCTTACTGAGCTCTCTTGGTGGTGTCCTCCCATGTGGAGAGCCACTGAGGGAGCCATCTCTGTCTGTTGTATCCAGCGGGTGATGCTGGCACTGCAGTGGAGGAGCTGGGCCCACAGGAACCTATGGCAGGACTGTCTGAAAGCAGACTTCTGAGGGAATGTTGCTGAGTTCAGTGTTGGCCTGTGTGATCAGGCAACTGATGGCAGCACAAAATGATGATGGCTAGATCAGCACAACAAATACCAGAGACCAAGTGTCCAGACCTGTCACAAGTATGCTTTTCTGAAGTCTTAATCTTCCTTTACCTCAATTTTGTATGTGTTGAATGGGGATGATTTAAAGACTAATTCTTTTTTCATACCAATGTTTAATTTAGCTTTTAAGACTCCTAAAGTGTTTTGTTTTTTTTTCAATAGAAGCAGGTTTAGTAGGGATTATAAGTAGTAATATGGAGGCTTGTCAGTGATGTATGCTTGTTAGTGTTGCATTGTTTGTACAGGAAAGGCAAGCATAGATGATAAAAGTACAAATATAAACATCAGCAGTGTACAGAAAATCTTAACTAAAAAGAGAATCATGCATTTTGCTGTATCCTGATTAGTCATAGGGAATTTAATTTATTTTCTTCTGATATTGTCTGCAAATGTGTGTTAGTCAGAGGAAGATGACAGCTCTAAAAGCTGGTTATTTTCAAAGTTAGTTATCTTCAGTTGCACCTTTGCAAAATAAGATGTATAAATGCACTAATTTCCCGTAGTTTTTGTGTTCCTATTGAGTATTTTTAAAAGATGATAATCTTGCAAATATACTAGTGGAGCAATCCAACAACCACCAAAAAAATCTCAGATTATAATGATTATCAGAAATTCTGAAAATGCAGACAACAATGAACGTTGTTTAGATGGTTGTAGGAGGCCAAGGTTTCACTGCTTAAATATAGACACTAAAAAAACATTAATTGTTGTCTGTGGAACCACTGTGTTCTTAGAGTATGTTTAAGTGCTTTGATGAACTTGGGTGTTATAATAATTTGCAACCTTAGAGACTACAGAAGCTAGTTATTATAGAAGCACTATTACAGCAAAATTACTTTCAAACCCTATGGCTCTCTAACTATATTTTCTGCACAATTCAGACTTGCACTTATGCCAGAATAGCTTTGATTTTGTGTACAGAGATGAATAATATAATCTTGACATCTAGGGAATGGTTTTTCTTACTTTTTGTGGATGACAATGGCAAATACAAATATTAGAAATTTGATAATCTGTTTTTAAAGGTGATCATCCAAACAGTGGAGATCTATTTTATCATGTATGGAATTTGGATTTGCTTTTGTTCCATTCCTGCATCTCTTGTCATTTTCATACTTTCTAAAGGTTTTTCAAAGTTTTTCAATCTTTAGAAAGGTTTTAGGAAAGAGTGTGGATGTGTTTTTCCAAACTCATAATGTGAATATGAACACCACCAACAATTGATGAGACATCCTAAGCAGTTTTTTGAAAGGTTAGTTACTACCCACATCTCAGAGCTACAGTGTGTAGTATTAGTACAGTGGGCAGCTATTTCTGAGATCCACAGTTGCTTCACCACAAAGAATTTGCTGCATTTGCACATTGCTATTAAATGGTCATAATTTTGAAGGCATTGGGAAGAATCTGGCAAAGGCTACAAGTATAACAAAACAAGTAGTATGATTTCTTTAAAAAACCTGAAGCCTTCTTGACTGTCATGAATATTTGTTTCTCTTCTCTCCCTTGAAAACTTAATTCCTAAATTTACCATTTAATAATGAAGATGTGGTTCAAAACTATAAATGAACTGAAACTGTTGGATCTAACTTTTTAAAATGATACATATTATCTATGGTAATTTGTAGAAAATAGTGGCCATAAAGCACTCTTGTTATTGCTGTTACATGACCATGAATTTTCTGTGTTACTCTCAGAAAAATATGTATCATAAATATTATCTCTATCTGGGAAGCTAAAGAATGCTTTCCCACAGACTTCCTTTGTGTTTGGACTGTAGTATGATGTATTTCAAACAATCTGAAAAGTATTTAAAACAAGCTCAGAACAGGATGGGAAGATTGCCAGGCCATTACAGTATAACCTTTATGCAAATTTTACTTTGACACATTTTTGTGACAGTGTTCAGCAATAAATTTTAAAGGCTGCCAGTGTTGTCTAGACTGCAAACCAAGAGACTGTTGCACATCAAGTTATGCATTGGTTGGAGCTGAACTACCTAAAATGGTCATGAAAGTATTTGTATTTATATACATTTCATAGTCACATACTAACACTTCACCAAAGTGATGTTACATGCACTTTATACTCAGATATTTCTAATTTTGTCCAGGTTTGAATTAATTGGGCAGAAGAAAACTTTGTAAACTTTTTGGCTTATTTTTAAAATGAATCTTTAAAATGTTCTGACTGGTAAGGGCCAATTATTTGCTGTTTGTGGTTTATATATTCTCAGTAGGTGATGTTAAATGAACCAATGACCATTTCCTAAAAAGCCACCAGATCTGTAATTAAAGCCACATTTTTGTAGGAAGGTGTCTTGGAAGAAATGAATGGGCATAGTATGTAAAAACTAAATTTAACAGTTTTGTAAATGGGAAGTGAAATTAAAACACTTAAGCAAAACCTTCTGGATTGCACGACATCACTATCCATAACTTTTCCATTGGTTAAAAGAAAAATACAAAAAAACTTTGCTTCCTACAACTGTTCATTTAGTACTTCCACAAGCATATGCAAATGGAGAGATCTGCGAGGCACACACAGATACAGCTTCCATCAAATACTGGTAAATACAGCTAATGTAACCTGGCAAGACAGTATTAGAGCCCTTCTGCATATATTAAAGAGCCTTTGCAGATATAGCTATGGCAGAGCAGCTTTCTCAGCACAGGCCCCTACTGCTGATATGACCTGTGCTATAAGCAAAAGCTTTTCTGTTGGTGATGCAGTGTCTGAGGAGAAGGCATAGAAGAGCAGCTGGCCAGCTGTAGGGGCTGGAGCTTGACAGCAGTGAAGTCTTTGCTACTGTTATCAAGGAGTATTTGGTGATAGACGGTACAGTGTTGGGTAAGTCCACAGGTATTTGACCAATTTCCACACAGCAGTTAGAAGCAAAGAGAACCCCTCCATGGGCTGAAATTTCCACAGATTTGGGGGTGGTTTTGTTTGTGGTGTTTTGGCTTGGTTTGTTTTTTTGCTTTCCCATCGCAGTAGTTCATATGACTGAAGCACCTAAAAATTTGTTACTCATGCTTATATCCTTTTACTGCTTCCTCTTAATGGCAACATAGGAGGTTTGTAAAGACAAGGGAATCTATGCCACAGACAGGGTGTATTGGATATGGCTTTACGAATGAAACAATACTGTTTCTGTTGCCAAAAACTATTCCAAGCTTCTGAGGATATGGCCTAAAATGGTTATGAATTCAAATTCAGAGTGATATTCTTCCTCCTAGGAAAAAAAAAATCCAGGCAGCAATATAGCTTCTCTCTATATGTATGCGTTGGTTGTGTGTGCTGGGATAAATGTACAGCAAATGTAAACCAGATTCTTGTTCTCCTTCGTAACTCTGTCAAGCTGACGTCTAATGTTTTTACAATGGAACACAAGGAACTTCATTTATGCACACTGTGTTAATGAAAAATTGGCTTACTGTAACATAAGGATGTCCATCAATGTGCCATGTTACAACAATAACTTTTATATCTTAAGTTTCACACAGTTTTTGCAATCTCACCTTACATAAGAGAATAGCAAATGCAATATGTAAAAATGGCAGTTTATTCTTTTTTGTAGCATGCCTCCTTCCCAAACATTTTTGCACACATCAGATTCAGTTAAAGGCTTCTATTTGTATATCCTGAGTGTGTCTTATTCATTTGGCTAGTTTTACTTTAACATAAAAGGTATCATCCAATATACCTATTAAAAAAAATCTTTAAGGAGCTGATTCCGTTCCTGTATATGTTGTAATCTCTTGGGTGCTTCTCATACGCTAATAATCATTGATATGTGATTCATGGCTGTTTGATATGAAGGCATGAAATACATGAAAAGCTTCACCATGTAAGTGAGATAAGACTGGAAATCAAGTAGGTGAAAATTAATTTATTTTCCATGTAAGGCGATTATTTAGCTCTTAATTGCACAAAGGTTTCTCAGCTCACAAAAACTAGTTGATAAATCTCTCTGTTTCCAGGCCTTCCTCAATATTGCTAGTTACAGTGTCAAAGATAATTTGGAGAGAGGTTCTTCCATATCTGTACTTTGGTTAATATTCTTGTGGGTAAATATTCTGCAGGGCTTGTAATTTAACACATTTTAAGGGCTTTTAGAAAGGTCTTATTGTGACTCTTACTGTAGGTTCTTTTGCAGTATATGCTTTAAATCAATTGATTGTGTAGACTGAAGCCTATGAACAATTATGACTGTGGGGAAATCAGCTTTAATCAGATTCAGAAGAAATACATATATTCCTGAAGTTTGCTCTCTTGGGAATACTAACAAAATCCTTAGATTAGAACATCAATTAATTCGATTTTTTTTTTTTCCTCATTTCATATACTAAGCTCAGTGTGGCAGTATTAAACTTTTTAAGCTTTTGGAGCCTATGCATATGTAAGGAAAAGATCACTTAGTAACATGAGAACTCTGTGTATTTTTGTCCTTGCAAGCACCATCATTTTACAGGGTTTGATTTTGGGCTCAAGGCACCAGCCAAGCAGAGCTGTGCTGTCACATGACAGATTAGGAAGGGAATATGAAGTTGCTGGAGAGAAGGACAAACAACTTCCACAACTCTGACTCCACTTTGGTATGAAGGGGAGAGCGAACCCAAATACCCTCAAGAGCTAGTGTTGTAGTAATAATAGCTCTTAGTCGCCTTGCCCAGCATTCATTCCTACAATTGTGTAATATCTCTACTCAGATCCATCTATGAGACTCACGAAAACCTAACTATTTTGTGTCTTTTCCATAGCTTCCTTAGCAGGTATAGTATGCAGTGACTTGGTCCCTGAATTTGGGCTCCCTCTGTGTCCTTTCCATTACGCTTAGCTCATAGAGGACAAGCTCTCTTGTGTCAACAGCATTGCCTCATGAAGCATAATAATGGCAGTTTAAATGTCAGCACTGCTAGTCATTGATGATTGTCTTGGGGTTTAAGTAAAAATTTCTTATTTTGTAGCTGCTGTGCTCAGAGGCACTGTTTACCAGCATCAAAGTATAATTGTGGAGCTTTGATCTTTGGTTTGAAATGTCTCTTAAAGTGTAAAGAAAACTCATCTATACTGAGAACAACATTAAAGGCTATTTCTGGAGTTAGACCAGGATTCTGAAGGTGAAAGGACGCTTCTCTAGCTCTCTCAACAAGTCCCTGGGAAAGTTAAAAATAAGTCTTGCTGAAAAAAAAAAAAAAA
This sequence comes from Coracias cyanogaster, assembly GCA_033124195.1. Classification (NCBI taxonomy): domain Eukaryota; kingdom Metazoa; phylum Chordata; class Aves; order Coraciiformes; family Coraciidae; genus Coracias; species Coracias cyanogaster. Next base: position 19,938 of record JAVSBS010026247.1, on the reverse strand, counting down.
AATTGGCACTTGTTATTTGAGAAAACTTCTTTATTCCAGGAACTGCCTCATGTAGCAGAAATTTATTTACCATCTGTGTAGACTTGAAAAATTTTCCATCTTACCAGATACACAACTGAAATAGCAACAGATTTTCCATCCCTATGCTCTCCACCAACCTCTGTTTTAAGAGAGTGCTGTTGTAAAAACTTACGAAATTTTTGTGTTCTCTAAAGTGGAGGTAGCTCAATTATAGCTCATTTGTCAAACTCTGAAGTTCTGGTTGTGACTTCTAATGATGTCAACTTACTCTTGCTGAAGCGTGTCACTTGGGGAACGGAAAGGCAGATCTCACAGACCTAGTAGCTGAAAATATATGCTTGCTTTAATTATTGTTAGAGTTGCTTTAATTACTGTTACAGTACTGACATTAATCAGAGAATAGTCCCTTGAGAAATTGATTTGGGCTTTTTTGAGTACAGTTGTACTTCTTTAACATCATAGCTCTGCAACTGCAGGGAGTGAAAAAAGGTGTTTTTGAAAAATAAAATAAAAACCACCCCACACTGAATCTTTAAGTAACTGGTCCTTTAAAATATGAAATGAGCTGTCTGTAACTCTGAATATCATTTCTGAGTATTTCTATGAATACACAGGTCAGAAACCAACACAAGCAATTCCTGGAAGACAGAAAAAGAGAAAGGAGTTCAGGTACAGGTATCAGGGTACATAAGTTTAACTTTTCTTTGCGGTTCCTGGGTGGGGGGGGATGGTGGGTGTCTTCCATGTACTCTGTGGATACGTTTTACTTTTGCTTTTATGAACACCAAAGATTCTCAAGAACCGTGGAGGCTGATCCTTATTTGATACTTAGATATCTCTTGTTCCCATCTACCAAAATAATATTTGTGTGAGCAAAAAGCTTGGTGTAAAGGGCAGATGTTAAAAGGTTCCTCTTTGAAATACAGTAGTCTGAATTGATTAAAGAATAATAAAAACAAATATCTGCCATTCTTACAATAATTGCATTTTTTCTGTCTTATCTATTTTTACCTGCCTTGCATTATGTTTGGCTGAAGGAGTTTATCCTATATAGGCCTATCACAGATATTTTTGCTTTCATAATTCTGAGTCTGTGAACCAGTAAAATTGAGCTGTTACACAGTTTTACCTACAAGTATTACTGAACCCTGTAATCTGGCAATTTTGATCTGCATTTTAAACTGCATTCTCTCTATTTTTGGACTTTTGTATTACTTTTCTATTTGACAGCATATGGTAAGGTAAGCTATTTTATATTTCAGCAAAACCATGTAACTGTGAAAAAGAACAGGTACATTAAGCCATTTTGTATTCTTTCTTGTTGCTACTAAATCTACAATACCAAAATGAGGAAATTAGAATTTATATTCTCAGCGTGCAACTGCATATTATTCAACAATCAAAATTTTAAAACCTGAGTTACACTTGCCAGAGAAGCAGAAGTTTTTGGTTAGTTAAGTGGGTTAAGGCAAATATGCAGTGTAGCATTTTAGTTTTGGCCAGAAGCATGCTTTTGAAGTGGGTTTGATGATTGATGTGACATAAAGCATTATAAGTGATATTGTGAATGATCCGACAGTAAGATTCAATGTGGAGTGCCTGATTTAATAGCCGCATGGCTGATTTCATAGATGTTAATGTAGTGCTTCACAAAGAAAAATTGTATTTAAGGATTGTCAATAGCCAGAGAAATTTTTTCAGATATTAGGAAGGAAAAAAAGGATCTTAGATACTACCAGATTCATATCTGCACAGTGCAAGAGATACAAATTGAAAAAACTAATTATCAGATGTTGTCACAGTATTGTACACTCACTTCACTTGTGAAGTACTGGGGCCCAAGTTGTGGGCCCCAAGCTGGAGTTAACGTGTGAAGGAGTCACAGCCTAGCAGAATGTTTTGTTTTTTCTGTTGGCGTCATGTGCCAGAGGCAGAACCTGGACCACCTGTGTCTCTGTGGCTCTGCCCTCACCCAGGTGGTCATGGCTGGGGTGGTGAGTGAGGCCAGGATTATATTAGCCAGGAATGGATTAGTTGAAAGTGCTTCCTGTTGGGTGTGGCTTCTGCTGGGGCAGGTTGCATCTTGCTGAGCTCTCATGGTGGTGTCCTCACACATGAAAGGCCACTGAGGGAGCCATCTCTGTCTGTTGTATCCAGCAGGTGATGCTGGCACCACAGTGGGCAGCAAAGGAGCTGGGCCCACAGGATCTTATGGTAGGACTGTCTGAAAGAAGACTGTTGAGGGGATGTTGCTGAGTTCAGTGTTGGCCTGTGTGATCAGGCAGCTGATGGCTGAACCAGCTCAACCAGATTCTTCAAGCCAAAAGAGAAATTCAGCATCTAGAAATCACTGCTCTCCGCTGGTCATGCCAAGGCAATTGTTGGGTATGTGCGTTAATCGAAACTGGAATCAAAAGAAATGTTTGTTAATCAAAGGAAATGTTTGTCTACAGCTTATTTGAAGAGTCTTTCTTTATTTATTGGAAAGCCCAGCATTTGATTCAGTGGTATACAGTGCTTGGATTCAATTTGAAATGTAATCCTGTACAGAGGGGGGGAAAACTCTGTTGTGTATAAGATTGTGTAATAGTAGGTATCATTTATAGTAGGTATCATTTATAGTAGGTATTTTGGATTTGGGCCATCTAATTTGGATACACCGAATGAGATTTACACCCAGGCCACAATTCTAGCAGGCACTGCAAATCTGGACTTAAACCAGTAATGCATGAGGAGGCTCTGTGTTGAGAGGAATCTGTGGCATCTACTTGATTACGTTATTGGTCATTCTCTGCCTGAGTGGTCCCCATTACTCCATGACAAATAGTGAGATTTGTCATCTCTATGATGACCTTTCTCTGGGAGTTGCCACATTGTATGTATGTGCATTATATGTGGCAGTGGTTTTGATCATTTTTGGCAGCATGCGGAACAGTTGCTTTGTGATTATACCATTTCACATACTCTGTAGGGAGGTCAGCATTCATTTGTCCTAGTTCAGCCTGTCCTGTAGAAATTATCTCCATCTGTGTATTATTTGTGTTTTAAAAGGCAGTATGAGAATGTCTAGAAATAATCATTGTAGAAGCTTTTTGTTAAAAATAGTATATAATATTTATCACAATCCCCAGTAAGGACCCTACCTTTTTGAGTTTTTGTTCAGAGAACCTAACTGAAGCAGCAGGCTGGGAGAAGAGTTAGTGATAACAACATCAGTGCAAGCATGAATAAGTCAAAACAGAGAAGTCATCTTATTTATTCTCAAAGGCAGAGCTGGTGTTAGGACTTGGGAGCTCCCTGAATTCCAATACCTCGTTAAATCTTGAGGGTACATCATACAGGCAAAATGAGCATTTTATTATTATGTATATTTTCAATAGGCAGTAGAATCATTAATTATGTAACTTATAAAAGGAATATACCAGTTGAAATAATATAATGTATAGAAGCTAAGAGAAAGACAGACAGTAGAAAGAGTACTTGGCTTTCTTCTTGGCATTTTGGTGAGCTTAAACTTGACCTTTGGTAGCAAGAAATTTTGAACTATCAGTGAAATTCTTTAATATATAACTACATAATTATGCTTCTCGGTTAAAGGTTTCCTTTGGAATAAAATAGGAGTCGATCACTTCAGATTGGTACATATGATCTTTTTTGAGTGCTCTGATTACTTCTATCCCTTCTAGATCATTAAAGAGAGTTGTCTTAGCAGTTGCTGGAGCATTCTACCTTCCCTTGGTTTCACTGAGTGTTAGAAAATATTTTTTTCTAACGAGTGATGGAGATATTTCAATTGTATCTAATGTTAAATTAACTGTCTCACCTGGGACAGGATGTGGCCAGTTGCATGGGGAGGTAATAGCAAGCACAAAGTCTGGGTGTATTGGCTGTATAGGCAGAAAAATGACAAATCTGGAACAGTGCCTATTTATCACTTGCTGCTGTACCCTCAGTATCCATATAAGTCATACCGAAGAATCCTATTCTTTGTCCCTTGTGGATTAATTGGATTTGACAATTGCACTATAATCTTTTTATAAACAGTAAAAGGGTTTCATGACTATGAGAAAATATAGTGACAGGAGGACAGAGAAAAATTTTTAAAGAAACAATAGCTCTCTAGGGTTAACATTTTACTTAAATGAACTGCTTCATCTTAGCCGAAGCTCCTACAATAAGGCAGTCTTTGCTAAATTACACTGTACTGGAATTTACTAACTGGAAAGATAAGCTTGTTCCTTAAAAGAAAAACTCAAAAGATTTGATAATTAGCTCTCAAAGGAGTCCACTGGTTATTTTACAGCTGTGGAAAAAACAGTAGAGACCTTATTTATTGACCTAGCTATCTGGTAAATCAGGAAGAGATCAGTGTCATGGAATCTTTTTGAACAGACCACCTCCTGACACTGGGAAAGATCCAGATGAGGTCAAAACTTTCGGCTTCCTGTCTCAGAAAGGAAAAGGGGAAAAAAAAAATCTGTTAATCATAAAGCTACACAGAGCTGCTTTGAAAATCTCTAGAGATGAAGGGAGCAGAGGAAAAACATTTTTTAAAAAATCCTCTTGTTAAATGTAGCAAGACAGTACATGCATTCAACCAATATAAAGCAAACTCTGATCTACATTTTTTCCAGTTTGATTACACTATCAGAACTGAGCCTGAAACATGAGAACCACTAATGAAACATCCCCCAACATACACAGTCATAGAAAACACAATAATTACCCCACTAACCAGAGCATTAAATACACTTCCAAATGCTACCACTCCAGGGATGGATCAGAGAAGCGGGGTTGAAAACAGAGGGGAACTTAGCCTAGTGGCTGCTGTTGCTTAGGTCATATCCTGCTTTAGTCTTGGGAAAAATCCTTAACCCTGCCTATCATTTTCACATCCTTAAAATGGAGCTAATATCATTTTCCCTTGTCATGTGTCATGTGAGGTTAATTTGTATTAAAGATGCACTGGAATTTTGTATTGATAAGATCTATACAATTGCCTGAGATATATAGGTGGAAGCTCATCAGGAGCTCTTCAGACCTGCAATATTGCTCCTGCTTATTACACTCCTTTCCATTCTGTATCAAATCTCACAGTTTGCTCCCACTGAGTTCAAGTCTCCCATTTTTGCAGCACCCATGCTTTAAAATCAGATTTAGATGAAATTACACAGTGCTATAACTTGTAGGTGTGCCCTTACTCATTTGCATATGCTTTCTGTCTCTCTGAGGACTCTGTACAGTAGTTCAAGGAAACTATGTGACACTTTTCCCAGTGCCCTTTCCTATCATACTTCTCTGCAAGCAAGTGTTTCTTTCAGCTTTCTATTAATCTCTCTTCTCTTCAGGAATAGTATAAAAGCTCTGCCTTTTTTGCGGGCATTTAAGTATGAATATGACTGTTGAACTTAATTGCATATTTAGAGATATTTATCTTCCTAAGCAGAAGCATCTGCTGAGCCACTGAGCCTTGGACAAGAGAAAAATAACCTTTCAGCATGAAAAGGCTTCTCCTGGGCATGGTTGCCATGGATGATACACATAGCAGAAGGATGCAAATCAGTTTGAAATCCTAAATTTTTTGCTAGCAAACTCCCAGTTACTTCTAAGGGCCTCAGATTTCACCCAGGGTCATCTAGTTGCCTGGGCCTGGTGATAAGCTCTATTATCTCATTTTTTAAATGATATTTTGCTCATGTTAATAAACACACTGACTTGGGGAAACAGATGAATTGGCATTTATGTGTTACATTGTTATGAATCAGAGGAAGCAGGATTTAACTCAAATATCGATGGAACGGCAGTTTATAAATATTTTAGATTGGAAATTCTAGAACAACTATGCATTTATCTTTCTCCCACACATAGGACATGTTTCATAATAGTAACATTTATTTTATGCAACTTCTATTCAGTAAAAAATACTTTTAGATTCCAAATGTCCTATTCTTCAAATTGAGCAATCACTGGTCCAGCACCACTTGGTATAAGGTGCCTTGAGTGCACTTGGAAGTCTGCTCTGTTCTTGGTGCTGCTCTTCCCTGGGGAGGCCAGTCAGTGGTGACTATAAATTCACTACAGCTTGCCTTGGCACTGGCTGTAGACTGAGTCAGGTTCCTTCCCCAGATGTGTATTTCTGTGTAGTTCTGCTATGCATTTCTGAGGCTGTAGTTTCACTCTTTTTTGGCCTCACTTGTGAATCAGTAGCCAGAGTTTTCATGCAATGTTTCTTTCTTCCCCTGAGTTGATTTTGTCATGGTTTGTAATTTTTGTGTTAGGCCAATAGAAGCTGGCATACACATGGATAAAAATCAGGCCAAATAACCTGATATTTAATACATATATATAATAGTGTAGGGTTAGCCATTCTTCAATTCTACTGAGATAATGCAGTCATATCTCATGAGATAATGCTTGATTAAATTGGGAAAAAAAAATACTGGAGTACACTTAAATGCTCTCAAGCTAGTTATCTCAAGTTCTCTAATAGAAACATTTTGATTGTATGAGGACATAGGCTAATCTGTGCCAGCTGCTCTGTAGTTAACTATTCCAAAAGTCTCATTCTCCCTTCTCAAGCAATTTTTTTTTTTTCTCTGCAGACGTATTTCATACAAAAACTATGCTGACCTTTAAAGATGTTTCACATTTTTGTCACAAGATGTGGTGACAGTGTTTATTTCTTTTAATATCAGGAAACCCTACATCTAAATGATCTTTTTCAAGTGTAGCAAAACATCTTGTTATTTCTATCTTTATGAATGGTAAATAACCATACAGCTGTTTGGTTATATAAGAATACAGGGAAAAATTTAAGACAGTGATGTTACTGTTTCATCATACAGAATATGAACTATTATTTTTAAATAAGTTAATAAAGTTTCAATCAAGAATGTATCCATTCCTTCAATTCCTCACCACATTTAGTCATTAACTGGAGATGATGGCTATTGTTTATCTTACGGACACACCTAGAAAGAATAGGTATGAAAACAATGTTGCCTTACTGTCTTACACAACTTTTTAAGTTATAACAGACATACTTTTCCCAAAGATTATATACTCCAAAATGTATATTTTTTGTTTAGTGTGTTTACTTAACATGCATTTACAAGGGTAGTTAAGCTGGGCTTTAGCAATTATGTAGTTGTGTTTCCAGCTAAGAGGTGTTTACATGAAAGCAAGGCAACACTTTAAAATATGGGGTATGGGGTATACATGCATATATGTTCAAAAAAAGGTCTGTTCAAGAAGTATCCCATTACCAAAAGTCACTGTGTTGCACTGGGAGAGTCTTCTAAGATTCACATTTCTGAACTATGAATCATAGTAAACTCAGTCAGATTTTAATCCTGGAAAGCAAAGGATGAAATCCAAGATGAAGAGTGGCATTTCAGCTTGTTATCAACAAAATCTTATTTTATGAATAAGGAGAATAAGATTAAAAATATGTATAAATGCTTCCATTTAGGGCAGAATTTAAAACAAATGTTTCTACTCCATTCTGTGGTGGTGTTACATCTTTTGCTTGAGGGCATACTATTGTTACTGCATCATAGCTTCATGATTCATTAAACTTGTTCTCTATATAAGTAAGCAGATACTTTTCAGTGACATATCATAGGCTGCCTGTTGCATAGTTGCAAAGCGTAGTGAGTCACCTGTAAAGAAGCCAGCCCAGCTGAAATAGAAGTATTCAAACTTCACTTCTATTTTGATTTAAACAAAAGCTTAATGATTAAAATGGCATGTGCTTGTGCATCTTAAACTGAATAACTTAGAATTGGCCAAATATTTCCGTACAAATATAAGTGCAGAAGATTATCCAGGGTTTGAGAATTATGGATTTATATGAGCTTAACATTTTCAAAAAAGATTTAACATCTAAAGTGTAGTTTTAAAGCATGGCATATGTAAATGGGAAACACTACTGCATACACTCTGCTTCCTACCCATTATTCATTGGTAATTCAGTTTACAAACACTCACTGAATCTTGACATTTTCTCTTTTTTTTTTTTCAGTTGTACGGATAGTTATGTATGTGTGATCCTGATCCTATCCCCAGTGCTAATAGCTAGATTCCCCTCATCTGAATGTAATTCACTAAATCATATTCAGGGTCTAGTCTCATTGATTTCAGAAAAACTGATTGTGAGGGAATGGCAAGCAAGTTATTTTATTCCGTCAACTTGAAGGGTTGAACTACTGAAAATGCAGTTCAAACAAGCTAAGGATTTGTGAAAATCAGGTCAGGTTTATTGCTGGGCTTTCAAATATAACTTCACAGTTACTGAAAGAAACTTATCATTCTTATGCAATTTCTTATACTTTAATCTTGTAAGGTCAATTAGGGTATCATACTCTTGACTTAATTAAGGGTCCAGGAGGCAGAATCCTTGCTATTATTGGTAAACCCAAGAATTACAATAGTTTCACTTAGCACCAGTCTCTAAATTCATTGAATTACTGTAGCACCATCACTGTTATTTAATGGTAACACCAAACAGGCCCACTAATGTGCTATAAATGATCTAAAAACATAACATTATTAATTCTTGGAGCTTATATTTGGATTTCAAAGAACTGGCAGAGGCCTTCCCATGATGTTCATTAACAGTAGAGAAAATATTTTCACATCTTTTAATTGTATCAGTTCTAGCATCTACTATAATCTGTCATAGATTATAGTATTTTTTGCATTATTTGCAACTTAAGCAATACTGCAGCAGTCTATGAGTGTCTCACTAAATACTCTGGCCACTGTCATAACTGTACCATACTCATTCCCACTGCTTTATTCACTGATTTTGCATTTAGTCTTTACTCAGCTGAGGCTTAAGTCAGATGCTAACTTTCAGACCACAAAAGCTGACACATTCAGGGGGTCTGTCTTGCATGTTGGACCTGGCAGGAATTTTCCTCCTGTGCCCGCAATGGCCATATTTATACCCCTGAAAATTCCAGTTGACTCATCAATGGACAGTGCTGACCAACCTGTTCTGCTCATAGTCTCTATGTTTTCCTGAGTCCTGTGACTGACTTCACAGCCTGGCAGCTCTTCTCAGAACATCCCAAATGTTTCTCCTTGGATCTGGATGCCGCAGGGCCACTGATCTTGGGATCAGTGTTACTGGAGAGCTTTTGTCATTGCCTAAATTGTGATCTGAATGTGACTTACTCATCTCATTTTTTTAGATTGCTGCTACTGTTTCATTAGTTTCTTTAAACCTCCTCTGTGTCCTTGCATTAATATGCAATTGAACAGGATGATGCTGTTTATTAGCGTGAAACATTAATCAGATACTTTCTCCAGACTCTCCTATCCTTCATCCGATAATATTTCTTATGTATTACACATTATCCTACTTGTAGAACTTGATAAGCCTGCCTCTGAGGACTGTTCAAGTGTAATTCAAGTGTTTCCTATTATGCAGAGTCTAAATTACCCCTTGTCCTCTCTCACCTGGGATGTTTGGGTTATTTTTGTTTTTTTTCTTTTACCAAGTTTAGGCAATCATTTCTGGTTATTTCCCAAATTGTGTTCCATCTGCAACCACAGATGTATCGTAGCAGACATTGACTTAGTTCTTACCGTGGCTTAGTGGTTATAACCCGGTGCTTGTTACAACTCTTTTATTGAAGGTTTTGCAGATTTAACAGTCTTTATTGGATTTTGTGTCTGTTTATGCTCTTGTTTGGATCAAAGATGCAAAGCCAGACTTAACAGGCCTCACAGCTGCCCTCCTATTCCCTTGCTTTATCAATATATGCTTATTGGTCATGGCATCTCTGATTTTGTTACTGACTTTTTCTCTTAGGTTAACCATCAATAAACCACAAATGTCAGACTCATATTTTCAGTGATACAATACAGACTAACACACCATAAAACTCAATGAGTCAGAGAGATAAAGTAAAAAAAGACTTAAAACCTCCAGCACTCTTGAAAATTATGCTCTCCAAATTTTGAGAGTGAGAGACGATTATATGCTTCATAAAAAATGTTTATTTTGCAAAAAAATTAATATTTCAAACTGAGAAACTGACAGGAAATTTCATTGTGCAATTCTCAGTCCTTACATCTATGATGTCTTACTTGGGAAGCAGAACACTGTCATGGAATTCACTTAAGGGTGGGAAGGTTGAACTAGAGAGCCATGATTTGTGATCATGGTCTGTTGATTCTCGAGCTCCTTGGAATCTGTTACTCCTAGCCCAACTGGCCCTTCAGCAAGACCATGTAGATCATTAATGACCCATTTAGTGATCCAAGGCCAATAGAGTTAACAGAAGTGGTTTATATCAGGTAGGCCCATTTCAACAGAATTTCTCTACCCTGCTTCATGCCAGTGGAAAAAACTTAACCAAATTCTGTTGAAATGGGCCTACCTGACATAAACCACTTCTGTTAACTCTATACAATAGGCAAGCTGGCATTTCAGAAAAAGCTTGAATAAATTATGTAACGTACTTTATTTATTTCTCTTGAACCTGAACAGTTGATTGGGCTTTCATGCCATTGAGAAATGGCAATCACGCCGTGCCGAGTTTCCCAAACAGATTTAATGAAATCCAGATGAATAAATTTTCCCTGCAATATATCCAAGCTAACAGCCTTATTAAATATCTTCTTGGTAGTGTTCAATATTTTTTAAATATTCCTCACTAGTTCCTGTTCATATCTGAACTCTTTTTACACTTCATAGATCACGTGATACTTCAGGCTACTTGTGAAGAATAACACAAAATCCAAAACACTTTTTTCTGTCCTGAGTGTTACTTTCTCCAAGGCCATTTGCATCCTCCTTGGCGTGCATGAGTTTTATTCCATCTGGGTTTTTTTCAATGCACCTTGTTTATTGTTAGTAACATCCTTCAGTGTTTATACTTGCCTGTTTGTCCATTTAAAATCCACCAGTAACACAGTGCCAATATCAGAGCAAGGTGCTAATTGGCAATACTGTTGTTTTGTTCATGTTGGAGCAACTTCGAGTTTCTTATTCTTCCTTTCATATTGTTCTCTTTTCTTACTCATTAAGTTTTCTTTTCCTGGGATATTTTTTTCAACTCTCATTCTATGGCAAGAGTTTATTTTTACATTTTTCAAAATACAATCTTACTACAAATCTAGTACATGTTTTAATGATATCTTTATTTTCCTTTTTTTTTTTTCAGAATGTTCTGAGATTTTGTAATACTTTTAGCCATAATTCTAGAATTCTTTAGCTACTGAAATCTTGACTTCCAGTGAAAAAATACACATTCAGATGGGGAAAAGAAAATGAAAGCAATTAAAACCATATTACAATTAAATCATTATTTTTTTTCGACTTTTGTAAGAATGAAACCATATTTTCTAAGAGTGAAATCATATTCAACCCAATAACTGTTTTGAGGCAGACTTTGGAATGGAATTCAAGTTTGTTGAACACTAGTTAAAATATGATCCAATTTAATCCTGGCCCTGATATGTTTGTCTTTTTTATTCCATCTCCTTTTTGATATAACTCTTAATCTCAAACCTCCTATTTCGTAAAGCCGCACTTGAAACTAAGGTTACCATCTGTATGCATTTTCTCCCCATATCTTATATATATTTTTTTATATATATATATGTAATATGTTTGTATATATACATATCTCCTGCATCACTGTGGTCATATTTATAATGCAGATATGTTGGGCATTAGTCAAAATACTTTCTACCCAATCTGACTTTACCTGTAATTTTTGTAGATAATAATTCGTTTCCAACCAGCAATTGAAAAATTAAGGACTGCCTCAGTAACTGGTTGGAAGAGACCTCATGCAGTCTTTACTGAAGCAGGGACAGATCTGAGGTCAGAACAGGGATTTATCCAGTTGGGTCATTGAAAACCTCCAAGCGTAGAGCCTGTAGAACTTCTCTGGATGACCTGCTCTGCTGCTGGACTGTTTGGGATAGAAAAGTCTTGATCCTTTCTTGTTTCAACTTACTGCCTCTTTTCTTACCCCTGTGCACCTTTGGGAAAGTGCTGGCTCAATCCTCATCAGTTCTGGGAGGTGAGGCCTCACAGCACAAGGCATAGGCACGTGCCAGACTGTACCCATGGAGGGCAGGGGGCAGCAGTGCAGGAGAATGCTGCTGCAACAGCTGTGGAGTTATTGCTGCCTGCCAGTCCCACAACCTGCCAGAAAATTTTGGCTGTAAATGAACTGCTCCTAACTATCATTCATCTCACCTGCTTGTTACCTTGCTAACTGACAGCTGCTTACTGCCTGCAGGTCTGCCAGTGGTTTTCACCTTAATGCCAGAAGGTAAATGTCTTCAACTGACATTTATTTGTTGTTACAACAGAAAAATGTCGTGAGCATATTGTGCTTTCAGTTCTTAAATATGTACTTTTTACATCAGTTTCACCTGCAGTGAAGGCAGAGGGTTTGCGAGCTGCTTTTCAGGAGTAGACTCCAGGAGAGACTCAAAAAGAGATGTGAGAATGGCCTGAGATGGAAGAAACCAGTCCCTGCCATTGTAGTGTGGAGGGGAAGGAATGAGCCTGAACAAGAGATCAGGAGGGGAACATAATACCGTCTCAAAGGATAAGAAAACTCTGTCATGCAGACCAAAAATAAGAATTAATGAGTTCGTGCTAGAGAAAGACTGTGATTCCACATCATTGGAATTAGGGTTTTAGTTCTAAGGAAGGTAGCACTGGAATAAAATCATCTTTGCTTGGGGCAGTTTTGAAGGTTTGTAAGAGGAGCTGGAGAACCATCCATCAAGTATGACCGTCCTGTCATTGAGAGGGAGACAGATGACATGACATAACATTTCAAGATCTCTTCCAATTGTATTGTTTATGATCCTATGACTTTCTATTTTTAGCTTATTGATAGTGTATATAATGTGTAATATTTAATATTGTGTAATATTTAAAGTAGTCCGTGTTTATGGTTTCAGATTAAAATAGTCACTAGGCCTGAGAAGCTGAACGTTGTGTTGAAAAAGCAGGGGATGCTTAAGAATAAGTATACAAATTGTATTCATTCGAATGTTTATGGAAAATCGCTTTAGTAGCAATTATGTGGTGCAACTTTGGGCCTGCTTCTAAGGATTTAGCATAGAAATGCTAAAGGAAAATGAGTATTTAAAATGAATGATTTGATTGTGTTTTACACGATTTGGATCCTTTGATGTGAATGGATAGTCAACCCTAAAGGCGTACAGGCCAGTGTGTGTATCTAAGCAAGCACCCGACGCTGTGCACAGATCAGTCCCATTAAGTAACATTTAACAGCTAGAATAATTCCAATGTGCCTAAACATATTTCAAAGGCATACATGAAATAGCTGAATATATTACAAATAAAAGTGGAATTCCTCATCTAAACCACAGACTTTTACAAAATTCCAGTCAACCACTTACCACATGGTCAGACACTTAGCTTTGATGAATTTCAGACAACAATACATAGAAGACAGATGCTCTCAAGGGGTGTCTGAGGTAAACAAGGGGTGGAGTTACTAGTTTTTATCCATTTTGGGCCATTATCAGTTCTGCAGAAGGTATTTTTTAATGGGTGCAGAATTTCAGAGAAGCTGACATGACTGCAGCATCTTGGCTATTTAATACAGGAAATATCTTATTTGTAATATACGGTGCATGCCATATAAAGGGTGATTCAGCCTCCTTTGATTCTGTAATTTCTCAAAACCTCTGACTGTCATTTGTTACTGCTTGCTAAGAATTCAAAGTGAAAGAGAGAGCATGCTCTAGGAAGACTTTTTGAACGATCTAAACTCTTCCTTCATGTGGCTGAAAAGGAGTAACGGTTCCTTTGATCAACACTTCCACTCCCTGATCCCAGTTTGAGGGGCTTGGTCTGCCTGTAATTAAAAGTCTGATATGAACATCTAATTTTGTAACCCTTCTGTTGAAACATTTTTGCTGAGATAGGTTCTGAAAATTCAAGGGTGTTGGGTCTTAACCCAAACTTGAACTCTAACTTTGGTATGGTCTGATTCACAAATACAAACTTTACCTTCATTCAAGATCAAGATTTTTACCTCCACCACCTCGGTTACCAATAACAGTTCTCATAAATATCGGTGTGCTGTGTCCTTAGTTTAAATCTTACTGTGCAGAAGTAATTTAATAGGAAAGTAATTGTCACCAGGACAATCCAATTTTCACGTGGGAAAGAATGAGCTCTTTTCCAAGAAAACAAGGCACTTAAAATCCTTTCCCTGAATATAAAAAATTAGCAATGGATTTTCTCATGCTATCATGTTCTACAAACTTGTGACATAAAAAAGAACATTATCTCTGGCTTTTCATCAGCTGCATAGATTGGCAAAGCTAAAGAAGGATAGATGAGTGAATTGAGGGCAGGGGACAGCAGTTGACTGCACTTTTTTGACAAATGCCTCTCTTTCAGATGCTCACCAACCCTCACAAGTTATAAGTGTGCAGACTCCCTTAAGTTCTTTGCACTGGTGTCCTGAAGAAAAAATTTAGGAAGCCCCAAGACCCTACAATAAGTGTAAATTCAGCATAACTTCGCCTGTAAAAACAAGGTTACAGTTATGTGGTCACTTTGCAGCAATGTAAATCCAGGCTCTTAAAAAAAAAAAGAAAGAAAAATCAGTGCAGCTTTTTGTCCTGTATTTGTTTGGCCAGCACTGACATTTACATGGCTGCACAGAGAACCAGACTAGAGAACGGACCATGCTCAGCACTGGCCCTTTCCCAGGGACTGTGTTCGGCCAGATACTCACTACTGGAAACAAGTGCTGGCACAGGGGGAGGTCGGGGCAGCCTGGGACACTACATGAAGGATCAGCAACTTGTGAATTTGGGGAAAATTAACCATGAAGCCATGACCTGTATCAGATAATGATTTCAATATCTGTTTCTTAAAACTAAGTTTGGAGTATAGCTATAAACAGAAAAAAGTACAAAGTTACCGAACAATTGAGTTCTGATCACACTTGAATCTTGAAACACTAAACAGTTATTAATATCATGTAAGATAAAAGTATATTTTAAATCATTGGCTTTATTTATTTTTAAATATTGGTTTAGTCGGGATTTACTATACAGTAGTGAATATCCATTAGAGTTTGTCTTGGTGTTGAAAGGAATCTTTGCAAGAAAGAAACAAGCAGTCTACAAAATCCATGCAGAAGGCTAGCCAGAAAGCTCTTCTCATTGCTAGAAGCAAAATCAGATGCATTTTTACAGAGAGAAGCTATACAGAATAGTTTTATTTAAAGCAAAGCTAGTCTTGCAGCAGTATGGTGGGTAAAACTGAGAGGCAAGAAAGTAGATCTTTGAGCTCTGGGACTTCCAAATAATGTTTGACCAGAACTTTTTATGAGCATCATCCTTAATTGTAGGAAGAGACACCTGTCTCCTTATTCAAGGTCATGTTCTTGGAGATGCATGTGCTATAAATACGAACACTGTTATAATCATTTTGGGTTTTTTAACATTGATTGAGTCCTGCAGCAAAAAGGTCATTCAGTGTTACAAATGTTTTCCTCTATATATTGACAACTTAAATCAATTGTGTCATGCAAGTCACATACAGACATAAGTAGTGTTCTGATAATCTTTTCTGGTGAATTTGTTGCAGAGAGCATTCTGCCTCTGCAAGAAACAATGCTATTTTGAAGTTCAGAGTTTCTAAACAAATACAGTCTTATTAGAGAAAAGTTTAAATTCTCCACATCCCTACTCTTTTTGTCACAAAATGTCTACACAAGAAACACATGACTCTGCTATACCTTCTAGAAGTTTGCAGCAGCCTTCATCATCCATTGTTTCATCTGCCACAGCAGTAAGCCTAAAAAAGTTTAAACAATTCTCTCAGGTCACTTGCATGACTTTAAAAATCTTCAGTTAGTGCATTTTTTTTTCTGATTAAATGAATTAGAAATAACATCAAAATATTTAAAAGATATTTCCAAATAGCTTTGCATGGAAGGGTGGTCTATGCAGGGACAGAATATTAACAATGCAGGAAAGCTTTGTATATTGCCAAACTTCTGTGAAGTTTGAACTACTACACTTACAGAAAATAACTCCACTTCTGCATTTTTGTTGTTTTCTGTGCCACAAAAGTGTCCTGTTTGGATTAGCATTACTATTTCCCACTCTGTTAGCCATTGCCTTACCTTTTTAATGCCATTTTCACCCCAGTGGTACATATTTGTTCCTACATTTTTCTACAAGTCTTATTACTTTATTTGCAATGTTGCACTTCAGTGTTGCTTAAAAGCACAACAAACAAAACCAATTTTGTTTTCCATTTTGCCCATCTTGACAATAGGACGGTAACCGGGTCTTGTCTATCACACATAGAGCACCCCACCTGACATCACATCACACTGCCTCACCTCTTTCAACCTGCATTTTTAATTTAGCTCTTAATTGAATAGATTAACATTTTAACCATCTAAGACAGTCATTTCTGTTTCTCACCTGGAAGAAGATGAAGAATGGTTTATGGATTTTGATTTTCATGTGATGCTGTGATACTTTCCTCACTGCACAAAGTAGGTCCATTCTGCACTAGGCATATTAACTGGTGGCTCATTTAAAGTCTTATGCATCTGATTTCACACCTTTTGTCCCTTGATCCCAGCTGTTCTTTCAGACATGAGGTTGGTTGTACTCCCTGAGATTCATGGTTGGTGTATACCAGCCTATATCATATAGCTTTCTGCACAAGAACTTGAGCTCTTCACATTGAATCCCTCACCTCATTATTTCCACCATCAGCTCTGAAGATCCATATTTTCTTTCTTACCTCTTTACAGAGTTGTCCATAATCTGTATACTTCAGGGTACAGGGGAAGAAAATACTCTTTGCTGAATGTGCCCTATCTCAGCTTTCCTCAATTCCCTTTTGCTTCTAACAGCCTCCTCCAGATGTGAGAGGGATTGGGGACTGCTTGTATTTGGCAGACAAACCATGTAAAGTGCTAACTTGAGCAGGATTACCAAAACCAGAACAATAAATACAGATTCTTCTGTCTCTAGCTAGATATCTAAATAAATTACTAGTTTCCCAGAAGCCATAAGCAATGGGCTGATTTCAGTGAGTTGAAGGCTATTACAAGATGTTCCTACATTTTGTCATTCAATACATAGAAATTCTCAGGCAACTCTTGGTAATGAACCAACCCAATCTCTGTTTTTAATTAGTCTTTCCAGGCAAACTTGTAGTATTTACTTATTCATTTAGAAAATGACAAATTTAAACCCATCATCAATGTTCAAAATCTCTTTATTGCATAAATCAGAGTGCATGCATGCGTGTGTGTATGTGACTTGTAAATACATAAAAATATAAACAAACTGACAGGACTCAAAAGAGTAATATAAAACTAAAGTAAAAGGCAAAAGCAGTTAAATATTTCTTTCTGCCAAAAACCCCAGATGGATGATAACTTGGATGTGTTCAAGTTAAGCCCTCAGGACTTGTCACAGTTCAAATACTGATTTCCGTATTACCCAGTTTATTGCCTGGAGAAATTAATTTATAATATAATGGAAATTCAAGTCCTCATAAAGTCTTTGCATATTCAGCTGTGTTATACAGATAATAAAATTGAGATATAACATTTTTAAATATTATAAACTACAAAGGATAGTTATAGATAAATTCAAAGTGATTCAATGATTTGTCATTGATTTTGTTACATATTCTCACATGCTGTTTCTTTCAGATGATACAATTTGGAGTTTGGACTGTCCAGAGTTGCACAGAAATTATTCTTAATTCATTTGATTTCAATTGATATTAAGACCCCTGTGAGTGATCATTGGCATCACTTCTTCTCTCTTGATTTAATTCGAATATTCAGTTTAATAAATCAAAAAGCCTGAAAATTAGGCTTAAACAAAATCACAAAAACCAGAAGAATCTCCTGAAGGGTAAACCTTCCCTCGGATTTAACTGCACAACTAAAACAAAACAAACCAAAACAGCTCCCTTTCCCCCAATCTATAAAGCAGGCATATAAAATATAAGTACACTAATAGATTCACATATTTGTGCATTTGTAAAACACATACTAACAAGTATCAGATATGAATTTCGTAATGTTGCTGATGCTGATTTTATTTCTGATAATTAAAATATTCTCTATTTCACCTTGTTTGACTCTGATTTATAGCATAGCAGGAAAGCAATAAGAAGTGTACTGACATATTTTCTTTTTTATTATTTGTAGAAAATTACTAGATCTGAGGTAGTTTTGCTTTAATATAAAAAGTGCAGCATCAGTCATGTATCAGTCATATTCTGTTTAATCACAGTATTTTTCCAGTCTGATAATTAGTGCTTATATTACTGTCATAATACTCTCCACAAGACAAAAGTCTTTCCCTTCTTAGCAAACAGAAATGGGGTCCACTAAAGGTAAAAACTTGCTTTTTGCTTGCTTTGTAAGTCATAGGCACAAGTTAAGTCATAAAAGGTGACTTTTAGAATAAATATAATGCTAATTTACAAAATATGAAGAAGGAAATTGGAAAGTAACTGAACATTGTTTACGATGGAAAGGTCATGATGAATTATTTTACACTTAACTATATTTTTTTCCAGTTGATGAAGACATATTATGTTCCTGGTGTGCTCTGTGCCTCTATGGAATATGATTTCGGCAAATTTTCATAGTCATAATCCTGACATGATCCTAGGTCAGGAATAATTACTGGGAATTAGGTGTTACCAGACCAGCTACTCTAACTAGTGTAACTGCAAAGACAGAGGCCTGGGTTTCACCCACTATCTGTAGTTTATGAAACTGTATCACAAGTGTAAGATATATATCTTCTACATTAGATAAGATTTACCATTAGACAATTTTACCATTTAGAGCTGTTAATTTTATGTTTGGTTTTGCTTCTGTTGGTTACCTGAATTAGAGCCACCAATTATTATTTATTAGAGAAATGGAGAAGCTCCACCTCGCTTCTAGCCCTGAAATCTTCTAGTTCCTGGAACTTACCAGCTTGGGTATATTTGAATTTTATGTTCTTTGTCATTTTCCAACACATTTTCCTCTCTTCCCCAGAGTGCAGCACTGTGTCTGCAAGCACTATGCTCCACAGAAGAGCCGTATTTTATGTCTGGAAGCATAAAAAACACATGTTTTTATAATTACAGAGAATATGTTATTCATAGGTTGACTTTCTGATGTAACTATATTTATTACATTTGTCTTAAGCATACAGTATTGAAAATCACATATATACTACATTATATAGCAATCAAGTGCCTCTGAAGACATTACTTTCACAAACGTAACTTATTTGTGGGTTTAAGAGGAATGTAAATGCATATAAAACAGTGTTATTGGAAACTTTCTATTTTGAAAAATTGAGTCAGCTATCTAAAGTTCTTGTATGAAAAATTAGAAGAAGAGCTACTTTCCCAAAAACTTGAGTGAATGTGTAGGGATAGCTCTGTGTGTGAGCATGTATTTTCACCTATGCATGTGTATACCAGTGTATACTTACGTTATTTGTTCCATTTTCAGTCTTTTCTAAATGCTAGTAGTTGACACAAGAGCATCAGGGAGGAGTGAGGCTGGTGGTGCCCTGATGGCCCTAGCAGGAAACTGCTTGGAGGCAGACATCCTCTAGCACTAATGGGGGTCTGCTTGAGAAGGAAAGGCTGAGAGGAGATCTGATCGATGTTTATAAATATCTGAAAGGTGGGTGTCAGGAAGATGGAGCAATCAATCTCTTATCAATGCTTCCTAGTGATAGGACAAGGGAAAATGGGCACAAACTGGAACACAGGAAGTTCCACCTCAACATGAGGAGAAACTTCTTTACTGTGAAGGGTGACAGAGCACTGGAACAGGCTGCCCAGGGAGGTTGTGGAGTTTCCTTCTCTAGAGACTTTCAAGACCCATC